>PVKM010020302.1:0-23467 GCA_004027735.1 Carollia perspicillata | reverse complement strand
ATAGATATATACACCACTACTAAAAAACTGTTAAAGACTTATACACTTATGAATGAAGAAGTTCTTGGCTAACAAGCCATATCTTCCAAGTTGACACAATTAGTTATATAAGTAGTGTTTAATGTTCTTTCAAAAAGCTGTTGTCAGCAAAAGAATGATGGCAGCTGACCAACTAAATGAATTGAAAGGAAGAAAAATGAATGGTTTTCCCAATTTTAAAGTAGTAAATACTGACTAAAGTTTTGCTGCTTTTGTTGCGCCAAGGGGTAAAGAACATAAGAGCAGTACTAAGCAAAATGTAGTGGCCTCAAAAAAGAGGATTCATGAAAGCAAGGGATCTAAGTCTGTGTTTACCTCTAAGGAGGACATACTAACTGAGTTAACTTCACTAAAAATGTAAAAAGATGAAGGTACTTGTCTCAATCATTTTATCTGATAATATCCCAAGTATCCAATCATAATATCCCATGAGTTAACACATTCTTAAAAGTTATATGATATATAAGCAAAGAAAAAATGAATTGATCTTTTCTCTACCTTATCAATAATGAATTAGTGGCCAGGACCACTAAAGCCGCCAGCATTTGAGATTGGAAATGAAGGTATAATCAAAGACAAGTAACCATCAAGGAGAAAGATGATTATGGAATGATGAATGAAAAGTGGGAGGGGGATGTAAGCAGTAGGATCATAATGACACAGGATATGCCTCACAGTCTTAGTAGAGAGGAGAGCTAATATGATAACAATGATGCAGTTCTGACGTGTGTCTGTGCTAATTGTAAAATCCAGTCTTTAACAGGTCTCTGCAACTGGTTCCGGTCTACACAGATAACCGAAATCATGAGTTCAGTGTGAATGATGGGAGTAACCTAACTATCCTGATTTTAATATATTTTTAGAAACTTTTATGAAGATGAAACTGTAAATTCTTACTTTGTATCACATCTCTTAAGATTTGACACTACCATGTTGCATTAAAGGCTTCCCTCACTCATTTTAGGTCCTTTATGCCTGTTCAGGCTTACTTGGCAGATTATTCCAGAATCTCTCAGAGGGTGTAAGAGGGCAGAAAAACAGTTAAAGCAGTTGATACCTTGAGATCAAAGAATTAACTGGATTTTCCTCATTTTTTCTTATAATATTATCTAGACATGCTATACCCTCTCTTTTGCACTGATTTTTTTTCTATTTACAGGAATTAATTCTTGCCAGCTGGCTCTATTATATTTCATTCGTTGGGGTGTTTATTCAAGATTGTTGACATTCTAGTATATAAGCCAGTGTATTTTAGACAGGACAAAAATTTTTTCAGATGCTACCTTGATAGTTATTTAAGTTATGTAATTTAAAGTCACATTAGTCATTGCATATATTATACTTTAAGACAAATAAAGCAAGACCTGGAAGAGACTTTATATTTGAATCATATAAAAGTTTGGTATTCGGTCATTTTTAACCTAAAAAGGATCAATTTCATATGGTCCCCACTAATAGACAATGCTACTGTATATTTTCTATAGTTATATTTTATATCAATTCATTTTTATTTTATATGAAATACCTAAGCCCTGGCTGGGTGGCTCAGTTGGTTGGAATGTCATCTCCATACACCAAAGATTGCAGGTGTGATTTTGGTCAGGGCACATACCTAGGTTGTGGGTTTGATACCTGGTTGGGGAATGTATGAGAGGCAATGAATCAATGTTTCTCTCTTACATCAGTGTTTCTCTCCCTTCCTCTCTCTCTAAAATGAATACATTTATTCTCAAGGCTTTATTAAGTATATTAAGAAATTTTTCAATATTTGATGTTTTAAAAATATGTTTCATAAATTTTTCTTACAGATAAAAAAGTAGAGTGTTATCATATAAACCAAATATCTATTGTAAAATAAAAGCCATCAGTTATCAATACCCACATTATCATCAATTCCAAGAATTATAGAAAAATGAAGTAAATTAGAAAAAGTTTTTGGAAAAAAGTATGTACAAGATCTTCACCTCATACTTATATTTATAATTCACACCCCTTTGTTGGTTTAGTTGTTTATTATGTTTCCTCCCTTAGATTGTAAATACCATAAAAGTAGAAAATATGTTTGTTTTATTTATATGTGTATTTATGTGCATGTGATGTGTATGTATACACATAATATACATGCACAGCACATACCATGTGTGTGTGTAATCTGTGCATGTATGTTCATACATTATGTGGATAGTGTACTATCACTACACTATAAGCTACAATAATAAGCATGTTGAATTAATGAATAAATGACACTTTATCTGAAACTCTCATCTCTTCTATAATAAATTCCTATCAGTACCACAACATGTTTACTTGGAATGAATTCTCTCCACTGTTCAGCTTTTTATTTACCTTCTGAATTACTCTATTTCAACTATCTCATAGGCCTTCTTGAATAGGTATGTAAAAAAAAGTTAACTTAAAATGTCTGTTTGTTCCCACCCTTTCCTCTTTCTCAGCATCTGTTCTTTGGCTTTAGGCATATTTCAAGTCAACACACAAAGGTCGAGAGTCCGTGATGGGCCAGGCAATGTGTCTGGCACCAGGAATACAGAGAGCTCTCTGCTTAACTGAGGAGATACAATTTAAAACAAATACGCATACAGAGAAGTGCCAGCAGAAGTACAAAGTATGTACAATGTATTATGCAAGTTTGAATAGGATGGCTGTGCTTCAGGAATAATTAATGTGCAAGGTGTGAGGTTGGGGAAAAATTTTACAGTGACTTTGATTAGAGTCTTGAAGGAAGACTATATATATTGTGTCTCACTGAATGTGAGAAAGAACATTCATGGTAGGCAGAAGCAGCATGTACATAAGTGGACTTCTACCACTCCCTTCATTTAGTTCTGCTACTGTATCCAGAAGACAGTTGAACCAACAAACTGCTTTGGTCCACTCTAATGTTTCTGAATTGCAAATTTCATCATTTCTTCCTCTTGTTTAATTTTTTCTCAGTTCTTCGAATGTAGTTCAGAGAGTTTAACCTGTACAGAAGGTCTTTTGTATACTGGCTGATTGATTATTCAGTGTTATCTGATAATTTCCAGTGGTTATTTGTGAGTATATCTCAAGTCTCTTGATGTTTGCAAGGGCTATGTTCTCACACCCCAGAATACCTCCTTCTTTTTCCTTCTACTACTGTTATCATAAATAGTTACCTATATACTAATAAGAAAGAGAGCAAAGGGAATTTGCATTTGGTTTAATAAATTATGGAGAATGAGCCTATTTGTTTCACCAGGAAGCTATAGCTTCATTCCCTAGAGTATCACAGCATTGCTCCACCAAGGGGATTAGTATTCCTTCTCCCCACCATCTGGTACCAGATTGTTGGGGGGCACAGGAGGAAGTACTTGACCCTAGAGCCCTGTCAGTTTAACTAGGACATGGACCTATCAAAAGCCTGCAAAAACTGGGGTAGTTCACTGATTATTTTGAAAAAACACCTGGTCCGTCCTAAACCTAAACTAATATAATCCCAGGGAACAAAGAATCTCACTCTCTCCCCAGCTCTTGCTTGGTGACCTGCACTCATCCCATGTGTCCAAGCATTCTGTCTTGCCTGGAACACATGTGACCGTGCAGGTCTAGTAGCCATGTGTGGGCCCAAAGCAACTGTGCAGGCTCAGAAGGACTAAGCTTTACTATGAAGCAGAATCTCTGGACATTAGCTCTATCTAGCCTTGATTTTCCATGGCAGGATGGAGGGAGATGGGAAATTGTAATCCCAGTGGTAGATTTCCACCCAAATAATCCTTGTCACACCACAATCACTTATGCATAGGTCCTCAGAATGCTTTTCTCATGGTCCGGTGGAAGAGCCTGATTCTTACTAGCAACACTAATTCCTACTTGCTTTTTTAAGACTAACCTCTGGTATCATTATATATTCAGAGAAACTTTTATGATTGAGTGGGTACTCCCATATCACTTTGTTTATACTTCTTTTTTGTTTTTTTTTTTTACATTTATCAGATTGTGCCACTAGGATGTGGCTTATTGATTTGCTTCTTGCCTCTGAGGTCTTTACTTGCTGGTAACCACATCTCTTATCTACTGTGAAGGGCAGAAGATACAGGGACTAAGAAACAAAAATTATACTCTGGATTAATTTAAGTTGTTCTCCAGTAACTTCAGAAAGTTAACGTTTTCCATATTAAGTAGTTATGAGCTCTTTAGAAATCATAGAACTTAACTATTCTGAAGAATTTAAGGCTATTTAATGCAGTGTTTTTAAAAATATTTTTGATCATGATCCACAATAAGAAATATTCTATATCGCAGCATGGGGCACACACATAATAACATATGTAAAACAACAGTTTCACAATAAAATACTTACACTTACTACTGTACTACTTATGATATAGTAAAAATATACAAAACTTAATCAGGTAAAATTTTACTATTATTTACTACAAAAAAAAAACAAATTAAATAATACCAAAATAAACCAAAAACTGCTTTGTGCTTATCCACAAACATGATTTCAAGTCTCATTAATGGTGACAACCTCCCTCTTATTTGTTTTAGTGTTAACTCTCCCCACATTTTATAGATAAAATATGTGAAGTCTTCAGAGGTGGCTTGTCCAGACAAACGAGTGCAAAGCCTTACCTAGACACATGTAAATCTCATGCTTCTACTCACTCCACTGCACAATGAAAATGACACACTGCTGCTAAAAAGCTCTGTGCATCTAACCCATCTCGTCTTTGAGACTACATCCCTTGGGTAAAATACCTTTACTAGAGTTCGGTAGTAACCTTCTTATTTTATCTGTGGCACAATCCAAGGTTTTTGACAATATCCATTTTAAAAATAATACTGATCTGCAATGCAATTAAAAAGGCTACTTAAAATCCTCAGAACTATAAACTCTGGCTTAAAGTTGATGAGGCTTCAGTACAGAAATTTTATGTCTGCAGTGATACTTTCAGGGTGGAAAGGTGACAGACGGGTGTCATAAACTGGGAAGAGGAGAACCAAGTTGATGGAAAAACCTTACCACAGAATCCTGAAAAAAAGAGAATGGAACTTCAAGCTCTTTGCTCACTAATTTTTTAAAACTAAAATTGTTAGCATACCATATTTATATAAATATTTGTTAAATAAAACAGTAAGTTTTTCCCACAGCACATTTTGTCTTACTCTGTCCTTATCTTGGTAAATAAGAAATACACTTTGTTGTATTTGATGTGGAGTTTCCCTCAGGCTCACACTGTTGTCTGAGGACAAGAACACGCATCATTGAATGTCAGGGCCTATAGGCCTACAGTATTATATTAATTAAAGACAAAATCAAATAACTGCACAACTATAATGATCACAAATTCATGAATGAATTTGACAAAAGTCAGTGCAGAACATGTGGAAAATTGGTATCTGCAGGGAGGTCAAGAGCCTCTTCAAGTAGCAAAGTTAAATTAACCAGAAGTTTGGGTGAAGTCATTCTGATCATTTCTGAGTCTGTAAAACAACAGCCTGAAATTACCTAAATATAAATATATATAAATTCTTTACCTTAAATTCATTAATTGATTGATTATTCTGGAGTTCAATTATGACAAATGTCACATAGACTCTATATTTTGTTAATTCAATAGTTTTAGATGTGAACATTTTCATCATTGCACTCATATGCTATAGATAATATTCCCATTGCTACCATACTTCCTTTTATTTAGAGTTAAAGAAATAAAAATTCTAATAGACTCTCTACTTACATTTATACTTTATTTTCCCAAAATATACTTCAATAAGCAACGTCAGATGAACATTTGTACCAAGCTATTGACTAAACTAAAGAAATTAAATGAATTATATTTTTAAAAACTTCACTTTTTAAAGCATAGGTTTTTCTAAATGTTTAAATATAATAAATTTATTACTGCATATAATTTCCATTTCTAGTATTTAGAAAACAAGTACTGCACTGATTCCTTTTGTTTAACAAACACTCTTACATTTAAAAACAACAAAATAAAACTTGAACACAAAATACAAATGAAAAACTTATTTTCAAAGCACTCTCCACCAGCCAACATCGGTCCTGCCTGTCCTAGGAGTTGTAAACCTCTGTCCCAGTTGATAAGCCCGATGCGAATAGCCTCTGAGTACTTACGCATACATCATGGACCCAGGACTGGGGCAACTTCTATCCAGTCACCATCTGATCTATATCAGCCCAGTCAAGGTTCGGAAGCTGGAAAATAATGACAGTCATTGGCATCAAGAAAGGAAACAAGTCTGACGGGTTAGTGATTGTGGTCTGCAGCCAGGATATAGCCTGATAAGAGCATGATCAATGTTGTGACAGCCGGTTCCTCAGAAGAGCTCCAAGCCGTGGAGGGCACAGAACGTGCTGCTGGTGATGAATCATAAGGCCGCACTTTTCCGGTCGGGGAGGTATGATCAGCACTGAGGTGTGGCCCCAATTTGTTTTCAAAACAACAACAACAAAACATTAAATTATATTGATAGCACTTCTTTTTCATTAAAATTGTCTCCTCCCTTTGAGGAAATCCAGAGTTCACAGTGGTGCAGGAGCACACCTGGGCTACAGGCCAGGATGCCTGTTTTTAACCCCCCGGGTCACGTGACCATAGGCCAGCTCCTTAGCTTCTTGGAAGTTATTTTCCTCATAAAATACAGCAGCAGGGCTGTATTAGCTCTTTCTAATGCTATTCATTTTAGCTCTAAAGAAAACACATTTCATTTCAAGATTTTATTTATTTCCAAAAAGGTAAAAAAAAAGGACAAAGTTAAAAAAAAACTCTTTTTTTTCTTTCCCACCATGGGAAATATCATAGTTCTAGTGTATGTAAATTCCCCATTATTTATACATAATCACTTCAGATAATTGTATTCATCCACAGAAATCTTAGTCCGAACACATGAACTTCCAATTGAGATCAGTAAAGTTGTAGGAAGGATAATTTTAAGAGCTATTTTAAAGTATCAGAGCCAGGAAATGTTAAATAAAAAAGCTATAAGAACACACTTTGTTGCTCATGCAGAATACCTTTATTTAAAATACTACAAATACAATATTAATCTAATATTAAAATATCATAATATTCTGCTAAGGCATTAATATGTAATATATTTCCTAAACCATTTTGCAAGTGAATGAACTGATGCAGGCTGCCCATATGCATAATCATCAACAATATGACAAACAGATAGAACAATATGATTTTCAGAAGGAAAAAAATTCTAAGTAAATAGTTCACAAAACTTAACAGATCAGTTAACTAAATTGAAAATCATAATTTACTTTAGCAAAAGTAACTTTTTTTGGAGCTTTGATTTTTATTCTAAAGCAAAAAATTATAAAAATCTAACAAAAAAAGTGTTAAAAATCTATTTTTGTTTATGGTTATGGCCAATTATTATTTTGACTTTCTCTACAATAGTACTTGTGCTAACTTTAAATTAGCATTGTGCAAATGTTATAAAGGCTTACTAGTTACATTAAAATATTAATAATAATATTCTCATATTATTTGTTAAAATTCATAAAAACATTACCAGTTATTTATAATAGTAAATAATAATACAATAGAAACTATACTTTGTGGCTTGTGAAGAAAATTATGCCATAAAAGAAGCATGTCCAAAGTAAGTACAAGAACCAGCTTTGAGGTTCTGGAATGAGGCATGTAGTATGTACATAGTTCTTCTCTTATAGAGAAAATCAGCATTTTCTTAACTAGGAAAAACTGGAGATAATTTAGAGATACAGTAATATTTAACCAGTAAAAGAGTATAGTAGAAGCTGTCTCATTTTTAAAAATTCAAAAATAAGGACTGAACTGTCTCCCACAGGAAGCTTTCCTTGCTACGTCATTCTTTCAAGTTATCTTCTGCTTGGTTTGAGAGGCTCCCTTTCTTTTTCATTTTTGGCTTCCTCCTTTCCTTTTACTTTCAGTGAATATGTGAAATAATTCACTTTTATTCTCTGTGGTGGAGTGGGGTGTGGCGTTCTCCATGCTCCCTGCAAGATGCCTGGGTTCAGTTGTCAATTCTGTTGAGAACTAACTGTGTGAATTTGGGATTGTTCTTAACTTTCTACATTTCAGTTTCTTTCTGTAAAGTGAAGATAATACTTGTATCTAGTTTTAATGAGAGAGTAAGTCTAAAGGACTTAAAATATTTCCTGGTCCATAACAAAGCCCTCAAAAAAAAAATCAGGTATTTTAGTCTCTCTGTACTCTCATTTCCTCCCCCACTGCAGAATTAGCACTATACTGCTAATTGTTTTCAATGTACTTCAAAAATGATATTTTCCAAATTCTTCTCTCTATGTGGTTCTAGTTTCAGCAACATACTGTCTCTAGTCTTCTGTTTTACTTGTGATAAATAAAGACATTGGCATATTATGTTCTAATTAATGTAGCATATGGAGATTTTTCAATTAATGTTCTTATAAAGCTGAAAAACTAGAAACTAATTCTGAGGGTTAGCGGCCATTAGTAATTTGTACTATCGTTGTGAAATTGCTGCATGCGAATTTTGTCTCACTGGTTCTCAGCAGCCTCAACCACATGTGGGCAGGCACCATACTAGTTTTTACTGCTGCATTGTTGATTGATTTATAATGAGTCAAAGACAATGAGTGTATGATGCAAATGTCAATGAGGAAAAGTCAACAATAAGATGACATTACACCAGGACATCAAGGGAAAAGTTATCCCAAATTTATTGATTTTAAAAAAGATAACTGGAGTCTATAAAGGGATTGTGTACATTTTCCTGTAATTGCAGACTTAATAATAATTAATAAAATTTATGAACTTAAAGTCATCAGCAAAGAAAACATTTAACCTCATATTTACTAATAGCCTAAGTTCTGAGAGCTGACCTTACATTTTGCTTTGCACTTATTAAGGCAATTAGTATACTATTTTTCCATTGAAGAAAGACATAAGGGCATTTAATGAGGGTCACATTTTCACTCACGTGAGCATTGCCAAAGGGTGATAATGCAGAAGAGAGGTGACTCTTGAGGGAGACAACGAGTCCCATGTATCAGAATGAATGCATCACTGGCCAAGGAAAAGACCGTTTTACGTAACCATTCTCCAATATAGTATAAGAATTAATAAAAATTATTTGTTCAGAAAACTGAAGTAACAAAAACTGGGGACACACACTGTAAGATTAACTCTTCTCAAGAATCATTTCATGTGCTCATTAAATTATGGGACTGAGATCAACAAATAATATATATACATTTTTTTTTTATTTCAAAGAGTAGATCTTGGAGTTGTTTGAACCAATGTTCAAGACAACTTTTTTTCATATTCTAATTGTTTCTTTCAGAAACCTTTATTTTTCAATAAAATGTATATTTCAGATATAAGAGAAATTATTTTAGTTCAACATAAATAGCTTAATTACTTCATTGTAACTATCTTCAAAGTTGTAGACATATTCTACTGTCATTCAAACATAAAGTACTAAAATGATATCCATGCTGATAAATATGCATCATGGTAACTATGATTTTTCTGTTTTAAGCAGTGTAATGGGACTTCAGGAACAAACTAACATGCCCTTATCTGGATGGTTCTCTTATGGTTTTGGAGGTTTCTGTTTTGAACCATGTAATAGTAGCATTAACTAAACATCAAAGATGTCAAAGATATCAATTTTTTACATCCTAGAAATTTTCAAAGCCACAAAATTTTACAGAATTTTAGTTTTTATTCTTTATATTTAAGCATTCTCTATATTTAAAGACATTTTGTTACCTGTTATTTTACAAGTAATTATAAAATGTATTTCTGCATTTTTATATGTAGAGTTCATTCTTTTTACACTTCATGATCCATCTATAATCTAGCTAAATGTTGGGAATGCAGTATAACTACTTGCGTATCCACAAGTAACTACACAAGTGGGATACACAAGTAGTTATACTGAGATGGATTATTATCAGTAGCACTGAGCATCTGCTTCTAGTAATCAACAGCCATTTATTTTTATTCTTTGGATGACGTTATTGAAAATATTTTAAGTACGAATTATTTAATCGTATTTGATTAATTCTTGAAAATTTTTGCAAATTCTTTTGTTTTACTCTCATTATATCTATAGTTTATGAATTATCTTCATTGATGACCACTTCAACCTTGGTTCTCTATAAAGAATAGTTCTTATAAGTAAATGGCTTAATAACATCTGTGTAACTTTTTCTACATGGTTGAGGATGTCTACTGATATATGTTTCTGGGGTTATATGGTAGTAACTGATTGACAAACACTTATCATCTTAAAAAGCAAAACAAACTTGAGCCTAATCTCCAACCTGATGAGCATGTGAATGCTAGATGGTAGGAGAGGCTATAAGGGAAAAATTATAATAACACAAACTTCTTAATGCCAAGTATCCTTCCACCAAAAGAACCTGTCTTTAGAAATTCTCTGAGTGTAGTGATAGCATCAAAATCAAATAATAAAATCACAGATGGCCAATATCTTGCCAAAGAGAGACACAAGGAAGGGTTTCGCTGGGATTCCATAAAGAATGTATGCGCTGCTTCATAGTCACAAAGATCAGATAATTAATGCCCTACATCATTGAATGGCCAATTAATAAGAAATGGCAAAACTCATGAACAACAACAGAAAAAATAACCCATATTGAAAAGCTTTCTGAGTGGCATATTTAACATCATCATGTAAAACGATGAAGGTCATCGCTCATGACTAGGTGAGACTGCATTTCTTCCATACTGATTTCCGTATATTAGACTGATAGCTGGAAACTCTGCATCTGGGTTTCTGATTCATCTCCCAAGTAAATGCATCCAGCTGTCCAGGAATATACTTCCCCAAGAACTGTTGCATTTCCTGAACCCAAGGAATCATCATCTCTCACTCTCCTCTGTCTTTGGTCTGTGATAATTTTCCAAGTCATTTTGTACTTTGCACTATTAATTTTCAGAGGGACAGCTGGCATCTTGCTGGATCACAGACAGAAGTTTCATGCTGAGTACTGCCAAAATGCTTTTGTATAATTAATCTGTTTCGTTCTGGGAGCTAAACTAGTAGTAAAACTAGTTTAACTTTAACTAGTAGCACAGTTCTACCAACTTGGTCATATAGGGTATATTCTTAGTTAAGACTATGATGAGGTTTCTAGTTGAAAATAGAAAAGCTAAAACCGTTTCATGTAGGAAAGTCAGCTAAGCTGTAGGAAGAATGATAGGAATTGACCATGGGAATCCTATAGCACTGGCCCAGCATACCCTAATATTTCTTTACCAGATCTGTAAATTAAATCTTTTATAGGCATATAGCTAGATTAGTTTTTAAAATAGAGAAAAGTAACCGTTTACAAAGAAAATCTATGAGAATGCCCAAGATATGCAAAAACAGAGAAACAAATATTCCTTCTCCCTCTTTTTTTCCTGGAGGAGAAAGAGGAACATGATCAGTGAGCTGTGTGGCAGTGCTCAGAGCTGACTGCCACCTCACGGTTGTGTACCTGAACAATGTGAATTACATTTCTCCATCTAATTTTCTAAGTGGATGGATAAATGGATAGATAGATAGATAAGATAAATTTCAGGGTTTGGATTAGGTCCTAGATCCATGGATATGTTTCAGTTAGATTTATTTAAATTACTGTAAAATCTGTTTGTATATTATGTGTGTACATTTTTCTAAGGGAATTTTCTTCTGATTCATCATAGGCTCTATGATACAAGACACATTAAGAACTATTGAAACAGATGATCATTGAGGTCCTGTTTATTGATTGTATCCTATTGTCCTAAGTGTAGTACCTAATCCACCACTAATCTGATGCTCTTATAGTTATTTATTTGCTTGACAGTTTATCCGGAAGCCTTAGGAGAAAGGACATAGGAAAGACTGTTTATGTGCAAAAAAGTTGTTTCCAAATTTTCAGGACAGTCTTGATAATGTTTGTATGCCTGCACTGTTTCCTTTTCTTTTTCTCTCCCTTTCTCTTTTTTCTTTTCTCTTTCTTTCCAAACATGCAACTGCACTGCCTTATGCGACTAAAACTTAATGACCCAGACTCTAGAAGAAAAATGAAGGAGAAACAGGAAGAGGAGAGACCAGGGAAAGAGAAGGAGAAAACAGAGAAGAAGAAGCAGAAAAAGAAAGAGAAACAGAAGAAGGAAAGATAGGAAGGAAAGAAAAGCAAAAAAGAAACAATTCAATTTAGATTACAACAGATGTATTCTGTTTTTTGCCATATAGTTAAGAGTTTTCACAATATCCCTAATGAGAGGGCAATACAAATTTGTATAAAAATTTTGTCATTTATCTTATATGGTTATACTTTTTATTTTTAAATAATCAAGTAATTATATCTATATGGTTCGCTTTCCAAAGTATGTGTTCCTCCAAAAATAATCAAATTGCTTTGTCATTTTTTTTAGAAATTTGCAAACTAAGAATCCTTCTAGAAATTGTACTCTTTATTTATTCATGCATAGTCATTGAATAATGCTTATTGAGTCTGTACTATGTGCCAACAGTGTATTAATTACTGAGCACACTATAGCAAAGAAGATTAATTGCTGTCTGCAAAGACCTTATAATTGATCACAGAAGGTAATATCAAGCAGATAATCACAGTACAGTTTGTTGTGATAGCAGATGTGCAATCTGCTACAGGAGCTGACCACTACAGTGAAGATTCCAGGATTCAGAGAAGCCAAACAAGCAACACTTCCTGTCAGCAAATATTCATACAGTTTTATCCCATTCTGTATTTGAATTAGTTTAAGTGTTACTGACCTTGCATTTCATATAGTGCCAAATTAGAGAGTCTATTCTCTGTAAAAGCTTTGTGGCATGTATGAATGTGATTCTTTAGAATATTTCAAAGACATATCTAATTTATTCACTTTCATAATATACCAACTCATTTCTAGCCCCCTTTTAATAATTAGTAAGAAAGAATGGAAGAGAAGTAGGAAGGAATTTTTACCCAATGCTTTGTTTTATATATTAGGTACAAGAAAGCTAAAGGATGCATAGCAGGTTCTAGAAAAAGAAATCTAGTTTTCTAGTGTCAGGCTGTATTTATAGCTTCAAATTATGCATTATTCCCCAACATTCTTCTAACTCATATCCATGGGTCATGCGTGTATGTTCTTTGGCTAATCCCTTCACCTTCTTTCATCCAGTTTTTAGTTTACTTCTTATGCATACATTTTAAGTCTGTTCAAATTTTCTTCTCTCTACTGAACCTTAAGTAAATGATTAGGCATTTCAATTTATTGCTTAGAAGTGCACTTCCAGCCCATTAAAATTGCCTTGGCAGGTTTGTAAAGGCATTTGTTTAGTTTGAAAGCTTAACTCAGTTCTTCTCAAAGCGTGACTCATGGTCTTGTGTGAAGTCCTGAGATATCGTGGGCGGCCAATGTCATGACAAAAGTCTCATTTGCTGTTTCACTGTTGATATTTGCACTTGATGGAGCAAATGCCATATGGTCCGAGCTGCTGGTACCTTAGTGTAAACTAAGGCCATGGTGCAAAACTGCACCAGGAGTCATTATAGTAATCCTTTTGGCTTTCAAATACCCCAGAAAAAAACTCCAGTTTCACTTAATATTCTTGATGAAGCAGTAAAAAATATTAATTTTATTAAATCTTGATTGTTAAGTACAGATCTTCTTAATATGCTAGCCAACAAAACTGAAAGCTTGCATAAGCACTGCTACATACTGAGCTACAACAGTTGTTCTAAAGAAAGTTCTCAGACATTTGAATGGAAAGCTGTCATAGCTACTTTTTAATATATATCAGCATTTTTACTTGAAAGAGCGACTGACTCACAAACTAATTATGGTTATTTAGATTTGGTTCTCTCACAGTTTATTAAAAATTAATTAAATGAGCCCATCACTTTAATAAAAATAAAGAGAAATATATACGAGGTTAGTGTATGACTCATTCAAGAACTAAAATCTGGGTTCTTAATCAAATACTCCTTTCAGTACGCTATTTATTCTCTACTGATCTCCACTTTCTCATAATGTGAAATCTTTGTTTTTGGGTGCAAAATATTGAGTTACAGTGTTACAGCAATTCCATACACCGAAGTCCACGTGCTTTGAAACATGCACCCACTCCTTCTGTCGACTGGGAGCGCCCGATTTTATTGCCAGTGTTTAGAGGTATTAAATTAGATGTGGAAAGACCGAATACTGTAAATTAAATTTGGAACATTAGCTTAATTTTACAGGCAGTATTTCCTAGTTGCTGATATGTTTTACAAAAAATTATTGTGATGATTTGGGTAATGTTGCCAAACTGGAGCCTCTGAGAGATTGTAGATAAATGGCATTTGAAGATCTGTGATCTGAGAACATGGTGAAGTTTACACCAAAAGCAACATTAAATCTTCATAATCTTCAGGACTTCCTATATTCCTTCTCTCACTTTCTTCCTTTTATTTTTTTTTACTATTTTCTTCTTTGTCTTCTCTACTCCTTCCCTTTCCCATCCTCAAACCTAAAATAAATTTTCTCATTTTAAAATAATATCATATTTATTTAAAAATTATATGTTGCCAATTTTCATACATAAAAATTATCTTAGGCTTATATAATATGTCTTTTTATTTTGCATACCTTCACAGTATTTTCTTCTTCTTTTTAAAATATCTATAGCTCTCTGTACATGGGTCTTGAGGCCATCAATAGTTATATTGTACACTTTTTTGTTTTTTTGAAAGAAGTAATTTTATTATTTTCAGTTAGCTAATACTAATAAAGTTATTAAGTTTGGTACATTTACTTTTTAAATCAAATCACTTTGAGGTCTTTTAATACTTTGACAGTTTTCTCCTTAATTAGCTTGAATTTTCTTTGCAAAAATAATATTTTTACATACCAACCTTTCTTTTTTTAATTTTATTCATTCCTTTTCAGAGAGAGAGGAAGAAAAGGAGAAAGGGAGGGAGAGAAATATCAATGTGTGGTTGCCTCTCGCACACCCCGTTCTAAGGACCTGGCCTGCAACCCAGGCATGTGCCCTGAACTAGGAATCAAACCAGTGACCCTTTGGTTTGCAGTCTGGGCTCAATCCACTGAGCTACACCAGCCCAGGCTACCTACCAGCCTTTCAATAGTTAAATTGTCCACTTACAATTTCTTGCCACATCATATTATCATAAGCATACAGAAAACTGTTAAGTAATATTTAAATCCCTCTTTTCAACAATGAGAAAAACCATGGCTCAAAGTAAATAACCTATGTTAATGCCAGCTAGTTTAAAAAGTATACATATTAATCTGTAATCAAACTCTACAATCCCTATTGAAACAAGTTTAAGGTCATTTTTTTTCTGTTGATATAAAATAATGGAATGATAATTCAGGTAGAAAAAAGAAAAAATCATATCTTTTAAATCTTTACCTAAGTGATTGTGATAAAATTCTAGTTGTATATAATAAATTTCTGAAAATTGTATGATAATAATTAAATCTCTTTACAACTGGCCTCTATCCTATACCAAAACGTAAATAAGAGAGAATTACTTGTAATGTTTGAGATGTGTCATTCAGCTAATTAGGTGGTAAATAGTGCACTCACTGGAGATAAATCAAACAAAACACATGGTTGAAAACAGGATGGAGATTGGCAAACGTCAGTGCCATATGGATTTAGAATGGAATAAGAAATTGGTCAGCATTTAATGGGAATAATAAGTACATATTTATTACATAAATAAATATTGACCGTTACCTGTTGGTATTAAGGGTGACTGTTTTTTACACATGTATGTGTATCTCTGTGTGTAATCCCCAATATTGACCAGAAAAAATGTCAAGTTATCCCCAAGGATAACTTTAGAACCTGATGTGAAAGGGAGGGTGGGAGCGGGGCATTAGTGGGAGTAGTCCATCCCCAACACAGAGAAAGATTTTATCAATAATGTTTGGTGACAGTAATAACCATACCGACTTTAATCAGATTCCTTTCATTTTTAAACTGCTTACAGCCAATGCAACCCCCTTACTTCTTGCATGCAGAATACACTGCTTGTATAACCCCTGACTCCAGCCGCAGTGTGCCATTGCTTTAGAGCAAGTTATTATGTATCAGACTCTCTGGTCACTTTTGTCATTTTTATCAGTAAAGATGATAAACCACTTATGAATACAGTAAGCCACTGTAAAACTTAAACCGGTCACAATTAAAGGAAGAAAAGCATTAGAGGAAATGCCCATCCTGATTTTTTCTGAAGTGTAATTTGTTAGAAGATTCCTTTTTCTTAGCAGCTAAGGAAAACAAAGAGTTCTTAAAGAGTTCTAGAAAGCTAATAATACAATTTTTATGCTTAAAAATGTTTCTTTTACTTATAAAGTGAAAATAAATAGAGTGAAAATTTACAGTTCAAACTTTCAAAAGGTATGTATAGTGTAAAAGTGAGTTATAGTTTTAAATGGAATGAAACAAGTCAGTCTGTGAATTTTAATTAGGCACCTATACCGAATACCAAAAGACATTTCAGAAGCAAAAGGTTCCAGGTTTTGGTCTTTATAATTTAAATGTAGTTGAAGCGGTAAAGCTAGAATATATAAGACAATAGCAATGAACAAAACAATGCATATCATAAGGGACAGATTATGTGCCATAGGTTCCAAGTGTCAGAGAGGTCTGACAGAGTAGAAGGTAGAGTTCTGGATAATTTACCACTGCTGCTGAACAACTGATGAGGGGGAGAATGATGAGGATGACATGATGTTCACTGAATGATTACTCTTGTTAGATACTTTTATGGTCATCTACATTCATTTTCCCATTTGCTCCTCCCAACTATTCTAAATGATAAATACCATTTTCACCTTTTTTTAACAGATGAAGAAATCGAGGCACAGAGAAATTAAGTGACTTCATTGAAGTTGCAAAGTTAGTGGCAGAACAAAAATTTGAATGAAAGTAGTAGGTCGCTAGGAACTGCACTTTGAACTGCTATCATAAACTGTCACGGATTTCATGAAGGAAGTGGTAATTGGATTGGGCTTTTACCATATATCATATTTAAGTGAGACAAAATAATAGGGAGAACAACCCAGGGGGAAGGAGGCTGTGATTATAGAACAGAAATTACAAAGCCAGAATAAATATCACGTGTTTTAGGGATGAGAAAACTTGATTAAAGTTCATGATGCAATATATCATGGGAAAAGAAATTGGAATAAAGTTTATTCTTAGAGGGTTTCAATTCCATTGAACACATTATTAATGAAGTAGAAAAAAGGAGACATTAAAAGATGTTTTAACTAGTCACATGATGAAAGCCATGTTTTTGGACTATTAGTTTTTAATGAGCATGAAAGTGAACTTGAAGGAGAAAAGAACAAGAGTCATGGTGTTCAAACAAAAAGTTGTTAGAAGCTAGACTAGGAAAAGAAAGGAATATATGGACCAAAGAGACAATTTGAAGGAATAATTATCAGACAGTAAAATTGAGGGCTGAGTTGAGGACACCTGTCAAATGTTGCGTGTAGGTGTTTGGAATATTGGGTAGTGCCACTGATAAAGACAGTGAAACCTAGAGGCGAAAGAATTTTTGGTTTCCAGTTACTTGATTAGACTGCAAAACTCTGGGAGCAGTGTGGTATCGTATTTACTATTTTAGACTTAATGAAGTGATAGGCATGGTGCCTGGCAAATAGTAGGTAGTCAAGAAAACATTTTTTAATACATGATTGAATGTAGTTATGGTAGGATAATGAAACAAAAACTTAATAGGCAATTATCGGTCTACAACTTCAGTGAGGGAGTAAAGTGAGGATACAGATTTAGGAGTTGTCCAAATAGAATTCTATAAAGTCACGAGAATGGATTAATTCATGAAAGATAAATTCGTTTTGAAAAAAAAATCCAGAAGGCTTAGTATAGGAACTAACTACTGGAGGTCTTAAAGGACTTTCTTCAATTTAAAAATTATGAGAAATGAAATAAATGCATATTTATAGTGTTTGTGTTGCAAATCGGCCTTTTAGGATTAAATCCAGCCTGGGAAGCTTTTGTGATGTATTGATCAGTTTTGACACATTTTTTTTTCTTTCAATCAAAGCCAATGAGATACAGTTAATACATAAGAATGTGAAGTAGATTAGTCAATCTCAGATACAATATCATTTGATAAAGAAGAGAACATCTAAGTCTACTTGATTCCAAATGAGAATCACCTAATGATTTTTGAAAATGTACAGTAAAAAATGTAAGTAGATCATACTCATAGGTGATGCTCTCTTATTTAGGGATGGTATACACAAAAATGATGGCAGTAGTTGACTTTGAGTGGTAGGGGGAGAAAGAAGAGACCAGCAGAGTGATTAAAGTTTAATTATAATTTAGAAGGAGGCTAGATGCATTGTATTACCTACAGGTAGGAAAAACAAAAGTTTACACTTTCTTCCATGCTCCTCTGAAAGAGGTAAATACTTCCCAATAGGTCAAAATTCTGTTTATTTATTATTTCTACTCAACCCTCTCTATTTTTATGAGGAGAGTATAACTAAAACCAGATGATTTTATTCATAAATAATTCACCTAAACAAATAAACATAAATGCGGCACAACGAAATATGGGGACGGCCGACAAATGTCAGCGCCTCTGTCAGTGAGCCCCTCACCTTCCCTCAGGGCACCTGGGATGCCACGTGGGACATGCGACCTGACATCCAAGGCTGAGTGAAGATTCCAGGGTTAATCAAAGTATTAAACATCAGTAATGCTTTGCTTCTTTCTTAATATTGGGGATTGCCTGACAAAGGAGGGGGCTGGGTGAACACGGACAAAGCAGGGAAAAGTGGAGACAACCATAGTAGCATAAACAATAAAATACAATTAAAAATTGAAAAAAGAAGTAAACTAAATAAAATCACACCATAGGAGACTATCACAGGGCATAAAGGAGAAAACAAAAAGACTTTAAAATATGCACGAATCCCTTTAACCATTGTTTTTCCATACCTGTGATTAGCAGTCTGGAAGCGGTTCTGTCATTACATAGCATCTACTTCTTTGGCTGGCGGCTGGCGAAAATAGTCCTACAAGGAAATTCCGGACTCTTTCCTCTGAGATCCAACACATATGAAAGACAATGCAGTGTTGGCCTCCTTCTCCCAGGGCTTAACCCTTCACACACGTCAGGCATTGGACCATGGTTTCACAAGTGTTCTTGCCAGTATGAAGGTAGTTACATGCCATCTTTCTTTCGCCAATCATAGGGCCATTCTAAAAACAACAGCTCGTTAATGAGGCATTTTCTAACACGCCTATAATCTCCATTATCATTAACCCTGGCTGTTTTCCAGAGAGCTCTGAGGACAGCACACATCCCATCAGGTCTTACAGCTTCCAATGTGTGAAAAAAAAAGAACATTGTACTCACTCTATACAAGGTTTATACAGTTTGACCACAGCCTTGTAGTAAGTCAGAAGTGAAAATATGGATGGAAGAACTTAAATATATGTTCCTTATTTCAAGAAATACCTTTTTTCTCATTCATATTTCTTTATTTTGTTGAAGGAAATGAGTGGGAAATAGCCCCTACAGTAATAATTTTTAGAGTGTTCTTTGCTAGTACATAAAATGACTTTGTGATTATTAAGTATCTTTCCAATGAAACATTACATTTAATATTTATTCAGTTGTTAACTACTGCAAGACAGACTTTTAAGCACTAAACTTTTGAAGATTTGAGCAGACATTTTTATTACATAAATTAAATTATTCACAGTACCTTTAATGCTTGATTAAAAGATTTCATCAGAAAGTGTCAAAGGTTATTGAGCAAATACCCCAAGAAAATAATTTGTAGCTACATTTTGGCTTTAATTTATTGCTAATTAACAAAGGAGATATGTTCAAATTAGTGTACACTATATTGTTCTTATTACAGGACACAAATTCAGGAACTTTTTGCTGAATTCTCTACTTCTTTTCAGCCACTAAATAATCTTGCAAATTTTCGGGGCTCAGCCTTAGATACCTCCTTATCACACTGACTTTCTGAAATACATGCTATACCATGTGGGGGTAACTGGACATGATGACTGCATGTTATATATTGTGCAAACAAAAAGTTCTTATAATTATGTGCAAATTTTCTATAATTTTAAAATTATTTTAAAAAGAAAATCCTTATTAAGATAACACAAAAGAGAAAACCAAAGCCCTCACATTGTTTTTCACAACAGGAAGGAAGGAAAAATAATTAAAGTTCAGGGAAAGGGATACACTTGGCTGGATTTATAGAAATTTTATCTTTCCAAATTAACTCTCAACTGTAGCTGGCACAATTTTGTGTGTATTAAAACACTCAATAAATATTCTTGGATAATTCTGGTTATGCTAATGCCTACAGATAAATGTATATTTCACAATTAAGTTATATAACAATATTAGATTTCTAAAACTTGTAGCTGAAAGTTTTAAAATCTTGTTTCAGTATTACTTATATCTTGTTAAATTGAGGCCTTCTGTATTTCCTTAATAATTAAGATTCTATAGCCTATAGAACAGATTCTAAAATGCTTGATAGTTTGTCTAAAACAGATATTAACTGTGATTTTTTTAAATACACAAAATCCTACTTAAGAAATAGTATTTGTTTTGTAAAAGGAGCTACCTCAAGACTTTTGAGTTTCTTGAGAAAACAATTGATGATCAAGTGATCATCATTATTTTAGTATTTATGTAAAATTAAATTAAAAATCAACAATGTGCTAACATATTCAGTATTTCTTCTTTATTAATTTGTGTCTTAGATTCTTGCTTTGTTAGATCATTTTTCTTGCTGTTTGTTTCTTCACCATTTATAATCAAATGAGTTAGACTAATTTTCCATTAGGAAATGATGCTTACAAAATACCAAGTTCTATGTGGCTCTATTCATTATTGCCCTTGACTTCTTTTATATGATGCTTGATTCCACAATTGTCTTGAAGATATCCCATAAATATGATTGAAAAATATGATAGGTGCAGGGAGAGACTGTGGATTGAGATTTAGCTCTAGATATTTTCCTCTATTCTTCATCTACCCATTTTACAAGATGTAGTGAGATCCATGTTTACTCACCACACTCAGATATGCAAGGAAATGTGATTTCTTCCCTTATTCTGTTAAAGATACCATCTTTCTCCTGATGCCTGGATAATATACAGTAGAACTTAAATGCCTGTGTCTTTTCATTTAATTGCTTTCAACTTTTCACTCTTTAACTGGGGTAAATTTTTTCTTTTTTTGGTTTTGACCTGAAATAACTTTTTATTTTTCAATTATGGTTGACAAACAATGTTATATTAGTTTCAGGTGTACAACTCAGTGCTTAGACATATAACTTAGTGACCTTGTTGATAAATCCAGCACACACCTGACGTTATGTGTATTTATTACATTATTATTCACTTTACTTCCCACGGTGCACTCTACATCCCCATAACTATTTTGTAACAACCAATTTGTATTTCTTGATAAAATCACCTTTCTTACACATCCCCCAATCCCCTCCTGTCTGTCAACTCTATAAATGTTCTCTGTATCTATGAGTCTGTTTCTGCTTGTTCATTTATTTTGATCTTTAGATTCAACATATAATTGAAATCATATGGCATTTGTCTTTGTCTGATTCATTTCACTTAGCATTATATCCTCTGGGTCTATCCACATTGTTGTGGATGGCAATATTTTATTCTGTTTTATGATTAAGTCATGACCCATTGAATATATGAGGTCTGTCTGGAAAAACTCCAGTCATTGTTAATATAACAAGAATGGTTTGCACATTGATGTAACCTGGAAGCCAAGGAGAGTGGACTGGAATGCACATGCATGAACAATGACAGCTTCAATGTACTAGTCAGTGGGGGCGGTAGACACCGTTAAGTGAGCGTGTGTACTACGTGGCTGTTGCATTCAAAATGACTGAGTGAGGAGAGCCACAATTCTGGATCAAATTTTGCATTAAACTTGAGCATTCCTCCACAAAAACTACTTGGATGATTCAGAAGGCCACAGCTATGGGCAACTGGTGATTGGCAGCTTCATTACAACAATTGTTGTATTGCACCTACTGGTGCAATTGATGCACCTACTGGTGCATCATGTCTCGTGAAGAATTTTTTGGCAAAACATCAGATTACCCGGGTGATTCAGCCCCTCTACAACACAAATTTGGCACCCTGAAATTTCTGGCTTTTCTCAAAACTAAAATCACCTTAGAAAGGAAGAGATTTCAGACCATTAATGAGATTCAGGAAAATTCAATGGGGCAGCTGATGGTAATTGGGAGAATGGTGTCAGGTCCCAACGTCCCTACTTTGAAGGGGACTGAGGTGTCTTGTCCTGTGTACAATGTTTCTTTTGTTCCTTATATCTTCTTCATTAAATGTCTCTATTTTTTGTATTACATGGGTGGATACTTTCTGGACAGACTGTGGTGTATACACACCACTTCCTTATCCATTCATCTGTTGATGGACCCTAAGGTTGCTTCCATATCTCAGCTATTGTGCATAATGCTGCAATGAACATAAAGATATCTATGTCTCTTCAATTTAGTGTTTTGGGACTCTTCAGACAAAACACCCACAAGTGAAATTTCTGGGTCCTTCTTTGTCTCTTGTAATATAGCTATTGTTTTAAAGTTTATTTTTGTCTGGTAGAAATATTGTTTCCCCAGCTTTTTGTTTGTTTATTTCTATTTTATGAAATTTTTTTTCATCCCTTTACTTTCAGTTTCTGTGTGTCTTTCAACCTGAAGTGAGTCTCTTGTGGACAGCATATATAAGAGTCTTGCTTTGTTGTCCTTTCAGCCTCCACACATCTTTTCATTGCAGTGTTTAATCCATATGCATTTAAAATAATTGTTGATAAATATGTATTTATTGCCATTTTATTATTCATATTTTTATCCTTTTTATTCTTTTTCTTAAAGGAGACTATTAATCATTTACTGTAATCCTGTTTTATGTTTATGTTCAGTACTGTTTCCTTTAATACCCACAATGCTGTAAAGTGCATGCCAATATTCCCATTAGGCTGGGAGGTAAACTGAGGTGGCAGGGAGGTTGAGTAAACTTCTCAAACCACAGTGTGAGTAACATAATTTGGATTGGAATCCAATTTTTCTTATTTCCAAGTAATTTTCTTTTCATTACCTCATTGTGTCTCACATCTTTCATTGTGAAGGCACTATTAGCTTTGGTTACCATTTCCTTACTTTGGTGAATACTGCAAAATGGTTGGATATCTTCAGTCAACCTAGTTTGAAGAGGTGATAATTAAGAATGGCTTATTTCCCTTCTTCTTTTACAAGCTGAGTCTCCATAAGCAGTTTTTTGGTGGTGGTGGTGGTGGTGGTGGTGGTGGTGGTGGTGTGTGTGTGTGTGTGTGTAGCCATACCATGGCTGC
>PVKM010020301.1:0-23413 GCA_004027735.1 Carollia perspicillata | reverse complement strand
AGTGTCATCAAGGAACATATATAAAGGACACATAGACAAAGCCGAATGGGGGTGGGATGGAGGGTTGGAGATGGGTATGGGTGGGGTGGGGGGTGGGGGGGAAATGGAGACAACTGTACTTGAACAGCAAAAAAATATATATTAAATTTTTTAAATAAAAATAAATTTCACATCTATACTGTTATGAATATGCCTAGAGAAGAAAATGGAAAGGAGATAAACACTTTTGAAAACAAAGTGAGGAAATCAAGCTTAAACAAATAGCAAAAGTTTTTTAAACCTAGAACCAGATGGAAAATGCTACACTCTAAGCATTTTCCAATCCCCCCACTCAACTCTAAATTTGAGATATTACTCCTTTATATAAAGCGTATACACACTCACGTGAAACTAACCCTAACACTTATTTGTTCAATATAGGTGGCACAACTGTTAATGATGTTTTGATGGCTGTGAGAGTGATTCCCATATTTACTTCATTATACAATTGCACACTTTATGGCTAATTTTCATAGATAACTTTTAAATTTAAATTCTAAGGTAATTAAGTAGAACTTTGTTTTCAAGGTCCCCCTCTGAAATATCAAATTATATTAATTATTTAAGATTCTTTGTCAAGAAATGTGGCCAGTTTTAATTCATATTGCCAAATAAATTTGAAAGAACACATTCATTAAATTCTTCCATTATGTTCTTGTCGTTGCTATTGGAATGAATGTTCTGACCTTTGAAAATGATGAACAATTCTGAAATTAAACACTTTTAAAAAGCATTATTAAACTGTGAGGATACTGAACAGTTGTTTTGCTATTACTGACTTTTGGAATTTGCTGGTGGTTGGTATCAATTTCATCTAGCCTTTCTCTCAATAAAAATAAATAAATGAATTCTAAAGCAGTTATAAGGCAGACATATGAGCAATTTTATTGGAGATTTAGATATGAAATATTAGGAGTCTTTCTAAATCAAATAACATAATATGACAGCAAAATAGGTTCTTAACTGTGAATCATAAAATCTGGTCAGATTTCAAAAGGTCAGATAAAAATTCTGACCTTTTGACATCTGACCACTACATTCTGTTGCCTCTAATTTTTGTTTGCCAAATACTTACATGAGTAAGTAAATGCTCATTAACCTCTGGATGATTGGTATTTTTATTCAAAGACTCAGTACTTTTAGGGATATAAACTTACAAACAGCTAACAAATAGTGCAAATGTTTAAATATAGAGTATTCAATGTGATAACAACATGGAAGTTTTATATGTGGATTTCCAGGAAGAATGCAAAGCGTATTATTTTAGTTGAGTCTTAATATATGAGTGGGGCTTTACAAGGGAAAAGAAGGTGGTGGTGAGGTGGGGGAATGGGATAACTATAGGATTGCCAGACTTGGCAGGTAAAAATAGAGGATGCCTTTGAGAGTCTTTTGTTTGACACTCCAAACTAAGAAAAAACAATACACTCACATGATTGATCAACTGTAAATTGCATATATAGGGGATAATCCTTTGTCAACACAATCTTGAGTTTATCAGTGATGTGAAATGCCAAGCTACTTTTATGTGGTTAAATGGAAGTCAATGGGACTCAAAGTATGTGCTTAAAAAATTTAAAGTTTGGAATAATTATTATGATGAACAGCAATGATTACTAATACCTACTAAAAAAATTTCCTCATGGCATTGTATTTTCAGCAAATTAGAAATGGTCTCTATATGTTATTTCAAATATCCATATACTGGATTCAATATAAGAACATATACACAAATATACAGTTATAACTATATAGATGCTTCTTATATTTTTTATTATATATACCCAATTTTATTGTGAAGAACATATGCAATATTTTCTTATAAAGAACATAATACATAAATATAGAGGAAAAAAGTAATCACATCAACCCATAAAATAACATTTTACTGTTATATTTCATATGCGAATACATAGATCTGTACATTAATATTATATGCATATATAGCTATAAATTTATTTTAAATTTTGTGTGGTGCTTCTTCCACAATATTGCATTACATAGCCATTGAAAATATCACATAATGCAGTATTGTTTTTATTGATCATTACTTAAGCAATTGCCTGTTACATCAGGTTTCGAATGCTTTTCAATGGTGCACTGTTACAAATATAACTGCTGTAAAAGTCCTGTAGTGTAGAATTATTGTTCACATTTTTGACACGTTCTTAAGAGGAATTCTGAAAAGCCTGAGTAGTTGGTTAAACGCAGCATTCCCCAACCTTTTCAGCACCAAGGACTGGTTTCGTGGAAGACAATTTTTCCCTGGACCGGGTTGGGGGGATGGTTTCGAGATGATTCAAGCACGCCTCCTGCTGTGTGCTGGGTTCCTAAGAGGCCTGGAGGTTGGGGACCCCAGATTAAAGCATATGCACCTTTTAGATGTCTGGATTTGTTTTGGCAACTTGCTTTCTAAAAGGCTCTTATGATTTTAACTTCTGGGTGTATAAGAGGGTGTTTCCTTCATTGTGAATTCACAAATATTTTGTATTCTTGAAACTTGCATTTTTTTGCTTATTAGGAAGTTTTAATACCTAAAAATATTATATTTCATGCTAAAAGAGGCTTTTGTATTTCTAATTCTGTGAGTTATCCACTCTTATCTTTTCCCAGGTTCCTATTAATTAGATTTCACTTTCTTAATGATTTGCATGAGTATTAATATATTAATGATTTTTATGCTGGATCATATCTTTTGAAATCTATTTCCAGGTTTCACAGTCATTTTTGCCAAAAATAAGGTATATGATATGCAGTAACTGTAAAGTTTTATGTAGTTAAGTGTTTAATATTTTATTATTTTTTCATTGCTTATGTGCAAAGAATAGGTATCTCTAACCAAAATGTAGATGGATATTCATTTAAAACTCCTAGTGTTTTATTTTATCTTTTTTTTTTTTAACTCTGAACCATTTGAAATTTATTTGGTGTAAAACCTGAGGTAAGGATGTAATATTCTAATAATTTAGGATAACCAATTTTCCCAACACAATCTCTGGACTGAGAAGGTTTTTCCATTCCTACTTTATTTTGCAATGTATTACTTTTTAATGATCGAGTTGATATGGATATAAACATTGATATATAATCTATTTGGGGGCCATCTTTTACGCTACTTTTCTTTCACTGTCCTCTCTGAAACTAGGTCCACGCTCAGTGGTTGGTCGTCCAGTTTGTGCACTATCAGGAGGCCACAGGGCCATCGTGATCCTCAAACTTTCTCTCTGATAGCAGTAAGCTTAAATGTCCAAAATTATTTCACTGTTGATTTTTTTCCACACAATCTTTTGAGTAGTTTTGTCAAGTCCCCTTTTTAAAGAAATTTAATTATGATGACATCAGGACCATCTGATAAAAAGCTAATAGTTTCAAAACAATTGTCTCTTCAGGAATATAATAATAATAACTATAGCATTATTCTAAGGCATTCCCATTTACAAACTCTTCAAACCAAAAATACTCACTTTCCTGGTATTTGAGTTTTAAGAGTTTGAATGCATTTCTATGAGAACATCCATGTTTGCTTTTCCAGTGATAAGTACTCTCCTGAACTCTGTAAAACGTATCACCTTCCTACTTGGCATCTCTTCTTTGATGCCTAATAGGCATTTCAGACTTGACATGCCCCACACTGGACTGCCTTCCCCATTGTAGCTAACAGCTCCATTCAAAAAACCTTGTACTGCCTTTTGATCCAGTGATACCACTGCTGGAACTATACCCTAAGAATCCTGAATCACCAGTTCACAAGAACCTATGCACCCCACTGATCAGCACAGCACTATTTATAATAACCAAGTGCTGGAAACAACCTATGCACCCCAATGATCGGCACGACACTATTTACAATAACCATTTATTTTGGTCCAATCAACAAATGAGGGGACCAAAAAGCTGTGGTATATTTATACAATGGAATATTATGCAGCAGAAAGAAAGAAGGAACGCCTACCTTTGTGGCAGCATGGGTAGAAAGGGAAAGTATTATGCTAAGTGAAGTAAGCCAGGCAGTGAAAGACAAATACCATATGATCTCACATATAAGTGGAACCTAATCAACAAAACAAACAAATGAACGAAATAGAACCAGAGACTTAGAAATAAAGAACAAACTGACAGTGACCAGAGGGGAGTGGGGAGGTGGATAATGGGAAAGGAGATGAAGAAGCAAGCAATGGAACGTGTATAGAGGATTAATGGGCACAGACAATGGGGGGATTGACTGTGAGAGGGAGAGGGAGAGGGTTGGAGTGAGCAAGGAGGAAAAAGGCAAGGCAACCGTAATGGAATAACAATAAATTAAAAAAAAAAAAAAAACAAAAACCAGTAGTCCTAAATGATGCTTCTCTTTCTCTTATACTTTATATGTAACCTATCATGTGTTCTACTCTCACAACTATTCCAAAGTACGTCTAACGAAATATGTCAAGCATGCGAATGTTCTGGATCTTCTTTGTGCTGCAGGTGTTTCTCAGCACATGCCCTGCTACCACGCCGGCCCACTCCTTCTGGATTGCCGCAGCAGCCTCCTCTGGGCTCTCCTTGCTCTGACCATTGTTCCACTAGAGTCTTTTTTCCAATAGGAGCCTGAACGATTTATTTTTAATTCACACTGAGGGTATGCTTATTGATTTGAGAGAGGAAGAGAGACAAAGACACACAGAGAGAGAGAATGAATGAGGGCCTGCGAGATTGTTTTAATCAGTGACTCAGATAATGTCACTTCCTTGGGGATAACTTCCAATGGCCCCCGTCTGCTCACAGAAAAGCCAAAGTCTTTACAGTACCTCAGATTCTACCTTAGCATTCCCGTTTACTTATTTAGTTTTCCCACAGTTTATTTTCTGTTTTCCTCTGGAGAATATAGGATCCCTAAAGGCAGGTTTCTTCGCCTGCGTTGTTCATGGATATATCGAAACACCCGGAATAGTATATTCTTGGCATAAAATGTTACTCAGTAAATATTTTTCATAAATGTATAAAATAGCAATACAACCAAATAAGCCATATACTATTATTATTGCTATTTTTGAGGTGAGAAGAACATATTAGAGCAAGGTAAAGTTACCCAAGGATACTCAGGAGCAATGGTCAGAGCCAGGATTTGAAACTAGGCACTGTTTCTTAAGTCTGAATTCTTAATCTCCAGATTGGGTATACAATCAGCCACACTATTTTTACAATTAGATTGTGGTTAGAATTACACGATTTCATTCCTTTGAAATTAGGCACAGCGTATGCCTTGCTTTGGGCAGTGAAATGTAAGCAGAAGAGGTGCAGGAGTCTGTTGAACGATTTACCATCTTCCTTTTCGACTGCTACAGTGCACAACATCCCACTATATGGGTCCCTGAATGGGGCCGATGTAGAGCAGAGTCCCCTTCCAGCTAACTGACCAAGAACATTAAACATCAGTGAGAAACAAACAAGTTTGTTTAAGGGCATTACTTTTTACCACAACATAATCCAGGCTCTCCAGAACAGTACCAGAATACTCTGGATTTACACAATGATATTCCTAGGCAGTGGTTGCTTGTGGATGTGTGTGAGGAGTATGTTGTTTTGTGTGTTTTCACATATTGTTTCCCAGTGATGTTGGTATCTTCCGCTCTGATTGCCTGTGTTTAATGATCTGCTCTGGAAGTAGATAAAGTTTGACACCAAGTTTACCGGTCACACGTTACGCATTTTCTCGTGTTCTTTTATCATTTGAGACATCTGCCTATTATAATCATGTGGTACTTTTCCAGTTAGTGATTTCTTCAAAATTAAGCATTAGTGATATTGAGATCTTAATGGAAAGTTAATTTTTCATATTCTAATGGAAAATATCTAGGCCTTTAAGTTCAAGTGGTAACATTACTCTCTTGATACATTCTCATTTACGAAGGGTTTTATGGAGGGATTTACCAATTGGGGTATTTGAACGGAAACAGAATAAGCAATGCTCTACAAAGGCCTTGAAAGCTAACAGTGTTCTTTGGAGTTCGTAGTTCTGCCTCTGTGACCTGACCTTCTTAACCCTGTGCTGGAGACTGCCTTTGGTTCCTTCATGATACAATTGCCGCAGCTCATAAAGGCCTGCACAGGTTAGATTTTTGGCCCAGTTCTGTTTTGTGAGATTCTCAATTCCATCTTATTGCAGAATATTTTAGAATTCCAAATAATGATCTTAGTGTCAGAGTTAAAACTCTTGGCCTTCTTGAAATGTGCTATACATTACAGGATATACGCAAACTTGATGTTTACCTACTCTAACATACTAATATATTGGGATTGCGTATGCTTGCTCTTCTAGTCAAGCTTAAGATATCCTGTTGTGTACTCCTGTGAGGCAGGCATATGACACGATGTCAACCTAGTGTCAGCTCTAGGAAACTACATTAATCTCTGTCTTCCCTACTGTCAACTGGTGCCACCAGGGAGGCTATATCTGCTGGGAGATTTCCCGTATCATTATAGCTGTCAATTATCCCCTATATAATAATTGTTATATCCTTCATAGATAGCAAATTGTTTATGTTTCAATAAATATTTACTGAGCACTGAGCTTAGGGACTAGCCGGATACCAGAAGTAGAGATACGAGTAAACTCATATGGATGTATGATTGGTAATAATATTAACAGGAGAAGTAAAAACAGTTCTGAGAGTAGAAGGGTGTCCTAAGAAATTCTTGATCAGGGAGGTGACCTTCTGATAACTAACTTGCAGTTACTGAGTTTACTTTGGCAGGGAGAATCCCTATCTTGTTTCAGGGTGGATATTGATGAATCAGACTACAATGTAAGGTGTTTCTCATTCCACCAAGGAGAGGAAATTGGCCCTTGTGTTTTCAAAACACAGTACTGATTTACAGACATTACCTCATTTGGTCCTTACAACAACCAAATTAGGTAGATTTATCATTACTTCTTATGAACTCATTTGGTCTTTATCATAACCATTATGATATAAGATATATCATAAGATACATTATATATCTTATGTTATATAACCAGCATGGGTACTATCGTTACTTACATTATCTATAGAATAAAAACATGAGGCTAAGGGAAGTTAAGTAGTTTGCTCTTGGCCACATGTCTCCAAGTAATGTATTGTAGTTTCTCATAATAAAGTTGAAACTAATTAAGTTTACATTTCCACGGTAATCTCTTCAAGTTGAACCATCTTCTCCAAGTGGTGGAACTCTCACTTCACTGATCCTAACTCCAAAGTCAGCATTTTATTAGTTTTCGCTTTAGCATGTAAACTTCATTCGTTCTGGTTCTTACCCTCCCTGAATTCATTTGTGCCATTTATACTTATAGCATCTTTGTCACATTGTCTTATTTTAGGTTTTCCTTAAAAGCACTGCTGGAAACCATGGCTTTTGTGGAGGTAGTTTATTTTGCAAGATGATGCCAGAGAACAAGGTTAGGGGGTCAGGGAATGTGCAACAGGGAAAGACGATAGAAAGAGTCAGTTACAAGCTGGTCCTGTTGGGGACAACTGGGGCTCAGCTCTGCTGGAAGTCTCTGAGGATGCCTATAGAATGCACCTCAGAATTGTCTGATGACAGGTCTTAAGGGGCAGGTATTAATCCACTGGATTCTGTTCCCCACCAGTCGAAGGTTGACCCACAGCTACCATGTTGTGTTTAAATGCACTCAAGGGGCAAAGTGGAGCCTGGAAGCAGAAAGTGAGAGGGACATCATGCAGTTGAGGTGAGGTGCTATTAGTTTACACTGGTGAAAATCTGGATTCCACAGAAAAGTCTGGAATAAATTGGTAGGCTCACAGAGTATGGGAATGGATCCAAGAGTCATTGAGCACACACTTTTATTGGCCTTGACTTGAAATTTTATCTCATCTCAGCTTTTCCTATGGAACCATATTGATATCTTCAAATGGTTACAGATTTTTACCTTCTTCTCCATAATTTATATGATAAAAACATTAAATTTGAAACATAGTCCAATAATTAGACTACTTAATTTTCTTATTGATAGAAACACTGATTAAATTTTATCCCCCCTTCCATGAGCCACCTTCTTTTTTATGGTTTCTTAACAGTGTAGCTGTTGAAGAACAGTTATTAATTCTCAGGTTGAAGGCAGATGAGATAGACCAGATGGTCCATGACTCAGAGGGTGCTTCCCCTGTGTGTTAAGGGTTTGCCATTCCTCACAGATCCGGATGCAAAGAATTACAATTAGCACCTAAGATTCCATGTGGCCTTTCCATCTCAATCAGAAAATCCTCAGATCTCCTCATGCCATCATTTTTGTTTGTTTCCTACTAACAGCAAGGTAAATAAGTGTGTAGTTTGAGATCTATAAACACCATAAATGGAAGTATTCAGTAGACTGTACCCTTCATTCATTATGGCCAATTACAAATTCCAGTGGTACTTATCCTATCAACACTGATTTTTCACTTCCTCTTCTTTAGCTGTCATTGTCCACTGTCAACTGACTGCATTCTTGTTCTTAAGCTGTTGATTCAGCCTCTTTACTTTGTGTTTTAGTTTCATCAGTACATTTTTGGTCATGGTTTCCCATTTTCTGGTTGCAATAGACATCTGCTGGTTTGGGCTGTCAAAGAACTCTTTCTCCATTCCCCTGGTAACCCCGAACCCATTGCTTTAGAGAAACACTTCTCCCTCGCTCCACTAATTTCACTTGGGAGCTACCAGTCATGACATCCCGCTTTTTAAATTACTGTGTTCATAATGTGCTACAAATTGAAAGTGCTTTAAGTTCTATGAATATCTGATTTTTCTTAAAAAAGTGTCTTTGGGTGAGGAAACAACAAGGGTAAAGGGTAAAGTGCAAAGGTTCTTAGGTAAAAAAATACAAATAATGCTCAAGGAATAAGAGGAAACCAGTGTGAATGGTGTAGTATAAACAATGGAGAGAACAGTAACAGATGAAGTTAGACACAAGAGGGAACAAATTGTACAGGACATGATTGTAATAAAGAATAGAATTAGCCAAAGTCAAATCTTCTTGTGTCACCATATATTTGAGACCTACATAATTTTACTAATCAATGTCACCCTGATAAATTTAATTTAGAAATAAAACAAAAAATGATTTCCTGACAATAATAAAATGATTCTTTGAAAGGTGGAAATAATAAAATAAAAGAATGTCATTAAAAATACAAAGAATAGGATCAGGATGTGCATTAGAAAGCTAGTTCAAGGTCCCCATTGAGATAGGTTGTACTTTGAATGAAGTGTCCTGAGGCTAAGGTAAGGAGTGGTTAGGTTCATATTGTTTTGAGAATAAGACCAATGGACTTGCTCATGATTCCATGTAGAGCCAGAACAATGCCCGGCACATAGTTTGTTCTGGACAGATGTATTTTTTAAAGCAATACAATTTATGATGAGGTGAAAGGGAAGAAGGGGCAAGCTTGATTCTCAGGTTTAGGCCTGAGGTGAGTTGTAGAAAATTAGGAAAGAAGCAAAGTTGGTCAGGGATCAGGAGTTTTATTTTAGATTGATAATTTAAAGATACCTGTTTTTATATATACCCAATTAGATGTCAAAAAGCACTTTCATAATCATATATATTTAACTTGTTTTTAGTGTCAACTAGTATGAGACACTGGGAAAGAAATCACTCTCCCTGTGTTTATCTTTATATAGGTAAACAAAACATTTCTTCTGATGGGTCTGGAGGAGAAAGCCAACCCGATGGGCTCATATTAGTGAATTATTGATTGCTAAGAGTCAGAACAACAGGTTAGAATGACCCTTGACATTTTCTGAAGGATATATTTTTTAAATAAAAGGAAATATTTATTCTCTCAAAATTTGGTAAGCTTAGTTTATTTAGACCCTCAATGTGAAAGACGTGTTGTATGAGTTTCCTATTGCTGTTATAATGATCACAAATTGAGCATCTTAAAATGCAAATTTATTATCTTGTAGTTCTAGAGGTTAGAAGTCTGAAATGAGTTGCACTGGACTAAAATCAGTGTCATTAGGGCTTCTGTCCCTTCTGAAGGCTCTAAAAAAGTATCCATTTTCTTGTCTGTTTAGCTTCTCAAGTCTGGCTCATGACCTCCTCCACATCTTTAAACCCAGCAACGGTAGCAGAGTCCTTCTCAAAACATGCCTCCAGACATGGACTCTTCTGCCTCTCTCTGCCACATTGGGTCACACCCAAATAATCCAGGATAGTCTCTGAAAAGTCAGTTGGCAAGCAAACATAATTCCATGTGCAGCTGGAATCCCTCTTTTTTTATGTAACAAACATTTTCAGATTCCAGGGCTTAGGGGGTGAACATCTTTGGGATACCATTAATGTGCCTGTTATATACCTATAAACTAAGTTCCTCAGGCCAGTGTCCTACAAGGGAAGGAGGCTGATTTTAGGCACAGCTATTTCTCTGTTGATTCTTTCTGCACATTCTGCACATTCTATCAGAAAAATGTGCAAAGAAATTCATAACAGCATTTGTAGCATTTGTGGACATTCCCTAAGATCTTATCAGGACACAGTCTAGTATTAGTTATTGGGTGAGACGTATGGCTCGCAATAATCCACAGAAATGGATATCTGTTCAGAATTTTCCTGTCACCCTCACCCCAAGCATAAGAATTATTAAAAATATTCTTAGCAGGCAAGATATTTTCCAATGAAAAATTTAAAAATATACGTGTGTCTTTGGCAAGTTTTCCTTTTATTCCCTTCCTCTGACTGTATAAATGTCTTGATACCAGTTTTGATGGATAGGATACATGATTCTTTTTTCTGTGTCTATTGTGCAGATAGAAAATTAAACATTTTCCCGAGACTTCTGTTAGACCCTTCCAGACCAGAGTCATTATTTTAGTGAATGTCTGTGAAATGCTAGCTAGATAGCAAGTCTCGGCTTAGATATGCCTTGCTCAGAAAGACTGCCCTATGACCCTCACCTCTCCATAGAATAATTTCTGCAATAATATTTCATCATAATACTTGTACTTCTTCTTCTTCATACTTGTGACAGATGTAGATGAGTCGAGTGATTATTTCCTTGATGTGTGTCTTCACCGAGTACAAAGATTGCAACAGTCTCATTGGCTGTTCTGCTTTATCAGTAGCACTTCACACGCTCTCTTGCCACATGATGCTCAACAATTATTTGATGAGTGAATGAAGTCAACAGACTTAGTCTAAACATGCCTTTTGTGTCTTATTTATCTCGAAGGGTTAATAGTACAGTTAAACCTTTAAATTTAACTGACCGGTGGGTACCTTATTAATTTTATTTTGAATGGTTTCTTGAGCATTGGGTGACATTTGCTTCAAAAATGTTCAGGCTAAACGTTTTTATGGTCCTTTGCATTACTGTAGACTTAAAATAGCTGATTACCTATGCATGTACCCTGGGCTCACTGCTGTGTGGACCTTTAACTAGGATATTCTTCTTATTGAAACATCTTAACTGTTATAACTTACCTCTAGACACAATAGTAACTAAAATTTATTGAATGTTTACTGTGGGCCAGGCACTGTTCTAAATGCTTTTATCATGCATTTAATCCTCACAACAATCCTGCGACACAGGTATTATTTACCTTTATTTTACACACAGGGCAACTAAGATACAGGGAAATGAGTACTTAATCAAGATTGTGCAATGAGGGCGGTAGCCAAGATTCCAGCTTCAGCTGACTTTGTTCCAAAACTCATTCTTTTAACCAGTATAAGTTGAATCAGTACAATTTAGCAATGCCTTCAAAGCAAAAGAAATTATCTTTATTTTAATTATTTCATAAAGGGTATAAACTAAGATGCACAACTACCAAACAGTTTTTCAGCACTCCAAAATAAGAAATAATATTTAAGTGAGACTCTCTGAAAGAACAAGTAGTCTGGACCTTCCTTTGGAGCAGTGATTCTCAAAATACAATCCCAGGACCAGCAGCGTGAGCATCACATAGGAATGTGTTAGAAATGAACATCAGAGACCTGCTGAGTGAGAAACTATGGGGGTGGTGCCCACAATCTGGGCTTCAACCAGCCCGCTACATGATTCTGATGCATGCTGAAACACAGGATCCTCTGCTCACTTGCCATGGGTTGAAAACTATGGCATTTGGGCCAAATTTAGCCTGCAAGCATTCTTTTTTACATCACCCCATTAGCTAAGAATTGTGTTTAAATTTATAAAAATGGAAAAATCAAATGAAGTGTACCAGTTTGTTACATGTGAACATCACACCAAATTCAAATGCAGTGTTTATAAATAAAGATTTACTGGAACGCAGCCATGTGCACACATTCGCATATCATCTATGGCTAGTTTCACACGAAAATAGCAGAACTGAATAGTTGCAACAAGAGCTGTATGATGTGCAGAGATCGAACCACTTACCACTGGCCTTTTGCTACAAAAGTTTGTTGACCTCTGAAATAATTGAGAAATTAAACATTTTTGAAAAGCAGTATTAAACTGTGACTGAGGACACTGGGGAGTATTTTGACACTATTGACTTTTTGAATTTGCTGATGATTGATATCGATTTCATCTAGCCTTTCCTCAATAAAAATAAATAAATAAACTCTAAAGCAACTATAAAGCAGACATATGAGTACACTTACTGGAAATTTAAATATGGAATCTCAGGACTCTTTCTAAATCAAATACCGTGCTATAATAGCAAAACACATTCTGAACTGTGAATCATAAAATCTGGCCAGGTGTTCACTGAGAAAATGGGGCTTTGGTGATTAGAATTACCTATGAGGCTTTGTAAACCCACCTATTACTTGCAGAGACCCAAGCAAGGGGTACTGAGTAAGAATCTCCAAGAATGGAACTTAGCCATGTATGTTATTAAAAAAATCGTGAGGTGAATTGAACATGCATCCAGGATTGGAAACCTCACTAGTAGGTACACTATCTTACATTAAGTTTTCTTCACAGCAATTCTGAGAGATAAATATTTATTTTGTTCTCCAAGTTTACTGATGGAAAAACAGCTCCAGAGATTAAAAAAAAAAACCTTGCTCAGTCAGATAGCAGGATTTGAGCTCTGGACTTGCACTCAGACCTGAAAAATTACAAAACCTGTGTTTTCCCCCCGCTTCTCTATACTGTGCTTGCTCTATTTCTTCATCTCTGGGCCTCCCTCACATGCACTTTCACACTCTTGATGTCGCTACTTTCCAGGTACCTGGTTCTCAGTTTTTTTAGTTTTCTGTTGTGTCTGTATGTTTTCTCCTGGCTCTACACTTGAGTTTCGCTTCCCTGTCTTTGCTCTTGCTTTGTTGGACTTTCCACTTCCTTCCATTCGCCCACTCTTTGCCACCTTGCTCTGCTATGTGTGACAGGGTGGAACCCATTGCTCTAATTTCCAGCCTCTGAAAGCACAAGCACTGTCTCGAGCAACTCGCTGGGTTTCTATGTCATGGCTCGTGCCCTCAGTTGATCTCTTAAACACCTGGAAAATGTCAAGAAAGTTGTTTGCATTCAGGGGGAGGATTATTTTCAGTATGCACCCCATTCAGAGGTAGGCCCAGTCCTGCTGCAGGAGCATAAGGCACTGCTCGTGGGGCCGTGGGAGAGGGAGGCCTGTGCCTGTAGGGATCAGAGAGCCGAGTGGCACACCAGCCATTGTCAGCACAGCAGCGCTTTCTTTGCAAAGCCTCTTCCTGGGAAGCAAAGACCCCCCGCCCCGAACCCAAGACTTATGGCAGAGATCTCTGGTGCTCTCTGGTATATGAACCCCTTTTGTTTTTGGGCACATGGAAGACTGGATTCCATTTTCCAGATTTCTTTGCATGAGATGCAGCATATGTTTAAGTTCTACAATGGAATGAGAGCAAAAACAATGTGTTCAACTTCCAGTCTAGACCCTTAGAAATTCTCATACCAGATGCCCGTGCTTTTCTCAGCTGCCAAAAGGAGAGAAATCTGAGGAGGACAGAGACACAGTATGGAAGGAGCATTGGTCTCTACCCATCTGCAGGAAGTAAACCCCAATATCCACACACCCTAACCACATGCACTGGGATATAATGTGAGCAGGATGTTTAATTGTGTTAAGGCACCAAGATCTTCGGATTTATCTGTAATAGCAACCAGTGTTATTTACCTCAAATAATATAGTACTTAAAATCAATTCTGAGTAATCACATTAGTTGAGATGAAAATAGACATCAAAGCCTGAAACAGGATGTAACCAAATGCCAATGACTCAAACAGCGAGACAGTGTGATTCACGTACTATACCAATTAATCTTCAAGGCACCCATTTTACGGATGAGGAAACTAAGAAATAGAGAGGCTAAAAACTTATTTGAATTTGTAGTTTCAAGTAGCAGAGCTGAGATGCAAACCCTCGTCTCTAGTCTTCACTCTTGACTAGTAACACAACACAAAATATTATTAATACTTTCATAATTTTAGATCATCCAGAGTTAAACTTTCTTTCATGACTATTAAGAGCCTCTTGCCCATAGTGAGATACATACCATGCTCAGCAATCACAGGTCTGATTTGTTTGACGACCCTGTCGCAATGCAATTGTCCCCCTTGTACAGATGAGAACATTGAAGTTTGACAGTTTAAAGTTATGGTTCTAGAGCTGGTCTCAGCTGTAATTCTTTTTTTTTTTTTTGCCTTTTAATTTTTTAATATTTATCTTGTAAGTATATTTTCTTGGTCATGCTATTATTCTTACCCAGAACTTCAGATGCCAGAGCCTGTGTTGCCATAAGGATGCTCTGCTGTCTCAAACCTGTGGAAACTCCCCTTCCAGAGCACTGTTTTCCTCCTGTCTGGGTGGCCGCAGAATTGCTCTGTGAGTAGAATGACATGACTTATGAGAAAGTGCTGTGGAAACCAGGAAACACTGCACAAACATGAGGTCTGGTTATTACCATTATTACTTAAGACAGAGGACAAACTATGACAACCCAACTGCATGTACTTCCTTGTTATTCAGAAAGGGAGTTCAGAGGAAAACGCTTGCCTGGGGAATTCACTACCATCTGACTGTTTGCTCTGCGGTTCATTCAGAAAACTGTGTTCGGGCAGCTCGCTTCCTTAAGTTCTGCTTCCCAGTAATTGGGTGATATTCACTTAGATTCAGTGCAGTGGGATCACCTCTGCCTCACGCACCAGTGCCTCATTTCCTCACTCAATGCCTTCTCAGTTCCGTTATTTATTTTCTTTAATATTGCAGCAGTACAGCAAGGATGAGTCACATACCCTGTCATTCCCAGTAGCACGCTCAAAGGCCTGCAAAACAATAAAGTGATGTACGAAGCCCTTTCCACCAAAAAGCTACACAGTCACGGAAGCTTGTTTTCATGGCAGTGGTCTCTGGGTCAGGAATAGGCTTCAGCTGAACTCAGGACTCTAGATCTCCAGTGTAGCCCCTGAAATGGCTCCCCTTGAATGCAGGGTGCACGGATGGCTGGATAGCTGGAGTGGGCAGGGAGAGAGGAGACAAGGGTCCTGAGACATGCAGATGCAGTCTATAGGACGAGAGGTCACAAGAATAAAGCTCAGGCTGTATACTAATTCTTGGAATGGGAATGCCATTCATTTAAACCTGTGGATCTTAACCAGGGGGCATTTTGTCCCCTAAGGATCACTTGACAAAGTCTGGAAACCTTTTCATCAGTCACAACAGGTGGGCATGGGTGGATGGGCGGGAGGACAGTACTTCTTGCATTTGGTAGCTAGGGGCCAGGGATGCTTTTAAGAATTCTGCAAGGCACAGGACAGTCCCTTTCCCCCTTTCCCCTTTTTCCCCTTTCCCCCTTTCCCCAAGAATTAGCTAGCTCAAAGTCAACTGTGCTGAGATCAAGAATCACTGTTCTCAAACCAAGAGAAGAAGCCCAGTCCCACTCTAAACTAGAGTTTGGACTTTGGAATCATGATGGAGGGATGGAAGGGTGTGGCTGGGTCTCTAAACCCTTGGCAACACCAGTGTTTTCTTCTACCTAATGGTCCTTGTTTGGAAAGTTAAATTATATCACTTTTCCAATTTTTTCCAGTTCTATTGAGATATAATTGCATTATAACATTGTATAAGTTTAAGCTATACAACATGCTTTGATATATGCATATGTTATGAAATAATTAATTAACATCCAGCACCTTATATATTTACATTTTTTCCTTATAATAGGAACTTTTAATATCTCTCTTGGCAACTTTCAAATATAGAAAACAGTATTATTAACTATAGTCATCATGCTGTGCATTGCATCAGCAGAATTTATTTATTATATAACTGGGAATTTAGACCTTTTGGATCACCTGCAGTCAATTCCCCAATCCCAAACCCCAACCTCTGGCCACCACACCAGTCTGTTTTGCTTCCATAGTTTGTTTGTTTTTTTAGACATAAGCAAAATCATATATATAATATGTGTCTTTCTGTCTCTTTCCGTCTTTCTCTGTGTGACTTATTTCACTTAGTTAACATAATGTCCTCAAGGAAGGATTTCCTTCATTTTTATGGCTGAATAATATGTATGTATGTGTACTGTGACACCATCCCCCCCTTGCCTTCCATGACACTTTATGTATATATTTACATATATCTAAAATCACATCTGATACACCCATGCATTCATGATGCACACTTCGGTTGTTTCCATGTCTCACCTATTGTAAATAATGCTGCTGAGAACATGGGGGTGCAGATGTCTCTTCAGGATATATCACTTTCTTAAAGAAGGAGTCGTTTGTGAATTGAGGAAAGAGCTAGGTAGACCTGAATGCAAATGCGTGGCTGATCACTTACTTACTTTGAAGCTTTAGAAAATGTTCTTTACCTCCCTATACAGAAATTTCAACACCTACACAATGAAAATTGTAATAATTAACTTCCATAGTAGCACTAACTTAAAATTGAAGTTCTTGCTGTCAGAGCTGTCCTTCTAGTATCTGGGAGAGTAGATAGGGGAAACCGTACCATTTCTGAGTGCCTGTACCTGTGATGGTGACTTTGTCCGCGTCTTTTCACCTAACCAATGAGGTCTGCATTAGAACGGTTGCAGTGGCATGAAAGGAGAGATAGACACCGTGACCGTGTCACCTCCTCCGAAATAGGATCCGCTGACTAAGGTGTTCCCAAGAGAGATTCTAATCATGCCCATGCAATGAGACATTTTCTTATCGCAAAACACATCTGATTCCTTAGCAAGACTTTATAATGTCTCTGTGACATCATCCTTTCCTTGCCTCCCATACCGGTTCTTAGACTGCGTTTTGATCAACTTCCTTGAAGAACTCATCTTAAATATTAGTGGGTTCCTGGGACTTTGTCCTAAGTCCTTAGTACCTCTGCTTCTTACTGACTTATTCCTAATTAATATGGTCTCTCAATTACTTCATCTCTAACCAAGATCTCAACTGCCACTTATAGGAACACTATCTCCAGAATTGTATTTCTAGCTCAAATATGAATTTTTTTTCAAAGGGAGACAGTCTTGCATCGTGGTTAACATGTGTAGCCTTGAAGATACCCAGAATTGTAGTGACATTTAGGCTCTGGCACCTACCATATTAAATGGAACCAGTTTGTTTCTATGAGCCTTCGTATTTAAAATAAAAAGAGTAAGTCATCACAGGATTTTGGTGAGGATTAACATATGAAGGATCCAGTAGAGTTTCTGATATGTAGGTAGCCCACAATATTCTTTACTCAACATAGGTAAGGTAAAGGTAACTCTGTCCAGATGTTAATTGCATTTTCTGTACTCTCATTTCCCAAGGGAGAAATCCTCTCACTCTCACCTTCCACAACGAAGACCTGTGAATTCTGCCTCTAAATCTACTTCGAGTCTGGCCTTTCCTTTCCATGCTCCCTGCCCTTGCCTCAGTTCGGGCATTTACCTTTTTTTTTTTTGCCTGGATGGCTACAACAGGCTCAAAAGTGTATCTTTCTACCCTCACTGTCCCCCATTTCTTTAAATGCTTACTAGCCATGCAATGATCTTTCTCAAATGTAAATCTGATCAGTTCTTTTTATTTTGAACCTTGTTGGTTTCAACTGACTGAGAAGAAAATTCAAAGGCTCTGGGCACAAGATTCATGGTCTGACTCTTGCTTTTCCCCTTCAGCCCTGTCACTTCCCACTTCAGCCAGTGAGCTCGATCCTGAATACTTCCCTGGCCTTGCCCATAAGCCCTTCTAGGGGGTCTCCCAAAAGTGTTAAGTGCCTCTTCCTTTCTGTCACTACATCACCTTGCTCTCATTTCTGTTTCAGCACTTATGACATCGTTGTAATTATTTGATTTGTGTGTCTGGCCAGATGTACTGATTTTATAGCAAGAATTTAATAAACTTTTGTTGAGTTAATGAGTAAAGAACGAATTAGTCTTCCAGTGTGGAAGTCAGCAGCCACTGTATTGCAGCCCCTGGTCTATAACTTTGGTATATTGCATTGACCATCTTTCTTTATTATATGGGGCGAGTAAGTTACAATAGCATGGCTTATTCATGTCTGTATTTTGGTGGGAAAAAGTAGGCCAATAAAGTACATACATATACATATACATACATACATACATATTGATACCCAGTATACGTGTAGCCAGAGCAGGCACTTGTTGTTAGATTTAGTGAAATTAATTTTTGTATATGTAGCCTACATACTCCATGCAGTTCTCACTGACTGAGTACTTTTTCATAATTCAGTACCAGAGAGGTGCCTTCCTGTTTCTATGAAATAAAATTCCTGTTAAAAAGGGACTGCTATGCCTCCGGAGACCAGCCTTTCAGAGTTTCAGTGTCGTTTACCACCAAAGCGTGTACAACAAAGCACGGCATAGAAGGTTTTTGCAGATAGATCAGTCTGGTTTCAAATCCTGCCAGTTACTAATGTTGTGAACATGGGCAAGTCATTTCATCATTTCCAGTGGCCTCATCTGTAACCTGAGAATATTATACCCACCATGTAAGGCTGTGGGAGAGTCGTTTTCAGCGTTTCTTGTCATTGGCACTAGTAAGAATTTAGGCTGGGTAATTCTTTGCTGCAGGGAGCTATCCTGTACATTGCAGAGTGTTCAGCAGCCTCGCCAGCCTCTACCTATTACATGCCGTAAGCACGTACAGCCCAGGTGTGATACATAACAGTGTCTCCAGTTACTGCCAAATTTCCCCAGGAAAAGAGGACGAAGGGGATCACACCTGGTTGCTTGCTAACTTATATGTGATAGTGTGTATGGTATGTGCAGAGTAGAGCAAATGTTTCATGAACCTCCCTTCCCTTCCTTAGTGGGGCTAATGAAATTCCACACCAAGAATTACATGCCCTCAGATGAAGTATTTATGTCTATGAATAGCCATGGCCTCATCTCAGGGAATTATTTAATCTCAGATGATGTGTGGTATCTTTTTCAGCCCTACCTGGCTCTCCACAGCAGCTCTACTCCAAAAACCTTAATTATCAGTGCAAAGTGATAGTCTGAATTTTCCAGCGATGAGGCTCAGGCTCTAGGAAGCGATGTCTGTGAAGAAAGGAAATATACGGTCCTTTAACTGGGAGAGGAAAGGGGAGGCAGAGGAAATTATTACCCTGAGATAAATCGGAGGCTGTGGGTGTCACGGCCCCATGAGCCGAGGGATGATCGATTCCCCTAGACTCCGAGTGGCACATTCTGTGCCCAGAGCACCGGCTGACGTCAATCGGATTAAGTGGCCTCAATGGGAGCACTGCATGCAAGATGAGTGAAACTCAGGCTCCAGGATTCGTCATTGCCTCCAAACACAGCTTCTGACCTCACAGTGACAGGGAGGAGAGTCAGCGGACACGAGGAGTCAGAGAACACGAGGAGGCTTGCTCTCGCTGAGGGAAGGCTCTCCTGGTTGTACAAATGCAAGTCAGGTCTGCAGACACTGACCTTTCTGCACACACAGGGGCTGGGAAAGATCTCGAGCCAAATGTAGGCTTGATCAGACATGTATAAGCTCCCCTAGCTTCATTTTGAGAAAAAGTGACAAACTCTCAAGACGGTTTTATCTTAAGACATGAATGTAAGGAGAGCAAAGGCTCAGCGTTCATTGATAGATTTTGCCACTTCTCCTAAATGAATAATTTAAATGGCTAAATCTAGTCAGAGAGCTTGGAATAGTGTCCAGCATCATAACACTATATAATTGTTAACTATTTTCATTACCATTAATCATGTTGCTGCTGCTGTTACTTTCACTTTTTGCCAGATCCTTCAAGAGTCATCTGAGGAAAGATTTTCCTAAATCTTCAGGATATATGAAGTTCCCCTCTTCTGTGATGCCACAGATATAAATTATCCCAATCATAACTTACTTCATTCTATTAAAATTGTCTCATTAGCTATTTCTCTTTTACTGAAATATTCTCTTTAATTTGAAGGTCTTATTTCATTCATTTTTTGAAACTTTAGCATTAGCAAATTGCTGGGTTTACACATGTTCGTTAAATTCAGTGATTGAAAACACCCTCTCAGATCCCTGCAATCTTTCTAGAATACTTTTTTCATGGAGGAAGCATGCTAGGATAACCAATCAAAATGAGAAGAGAATTAAAACTTGTTTTTCCTCAAAGCACTGTGGGCTTCCTCCTCATCAGTGTCATCCATTCAAGTCCAATGGAGACTCTTGTTCTCAGGACAGCTGACCAGGAACCCATATGTGGCCCTGTGCAGTGAAGAAGAAACCTTACTTGAATTGAGATTTAGCCTTTGTCTTTGGCTACTGAGAGGTATTCTCTCTGTTCCTGGAATGCCCTGTCTGATAGGAAAGTCTTTATTTGCTTGGGGGCTTTGGCTGCTACACAATCTAATGATGTGATTTATGATGAGAACTTTGAGACAGACATGATCAGTTCCAACCTTCAGGAAAACTGATGAGCATTACCCTAATGTCCAGGAGGGGCTGGAGACTAAAAGTCAGCCATGTGCATGGTATGTGGTCAAACCCCAACAAAAACTCTGGACATCAAAGTCTTCAGAGAGCTTCCCTGGTTGACAATACTCTGTGTATACCGTTACACATCCTGCTCAGGAAGAGATAACACTGTCCATGATGCCACTAGAGGAGGACAACTAGAATCCCAGTATTTGCACCTGTCCAGAACTCTGCCCTATGAATTTCTTCCTATGGCTAATTTTTACCTGTGTCCTTTCCCTATCATAAACCATGGTATAAATAGCTATCAGTGAGCTCTGAGGTTTTTTAGTGAATTATCAAACCTCAGGATAAGAACCCCCAAATTTGGTATTTAACTATAGAAATATCTACCACCACTGCATCCTGACCTGAGTGACCATCATTTGGGTCAGCTGATAGTATTTTCTTTGAAGATAATTTTCCTGTGCCTAGAACCTTTGAATCTACCTAAGACCTCCTTCTTCCTGTTACTGGGCAAAACTGAGTGATTATGGGAGGAAGGTAGAATGAACACATTATAAGGGTATTGAAGACAAACTTCACATGAGTTGTTTGTTCTATTTTTACTTGAATTGCTATAACCCTCATATCATTTCTTAATACACACAAAGGTTACACCTGTGGCTTGTGCTATCCAAAGATGATCACTTTTGCACATCACCTAGTAATATAACTATCTGAGATATGTTGCTAGAGGATAGATACAATTTTCCAGAGCTAGATCCAGAATCTGACAAGACAACTACACAGGTAGTTTAAGAGGAATAACTATTCCCTCTTTTGGGGGGAGCAGAAGGGTTTTTGTTTATTTGCTTGCTTATTTGTTTGTTTCTACCACACCTTTATCTTCTACCTTTCATCACAGGGCCACTAACCAGACATATCCTTGAAATACAACAAGAAGTTAATAAAGTCACAAGTCAGAGAAGACCCTCAGTCCTCAAATACAGGTGACCAAATATATCACATTCTTATTTATAACTCAATATAGCTTCTATTTCAGGCCCTCATACTGCAATGCTGGAAGGAATTTTAAATCAGTCTTTCTTGGGACATATCATTTCCAGGAGCACATGTGTAGTCTCAGGGTTTTGAAGGAGATGAGAGAGAACATATATTCTTCGCCATATCTAGATACACGAGCAATCACTGAAATCTCCATATCTATGGTGAGTTTGGTGGCCACTGTGTGGCTGTGCTTTGTGCCACTTTCGGCCTTGAGACTCTTTCTGTGAGTCTCCCATGATCTCATCTGCCTCAACTGACCATTTTCCCCTCTCAGTTATCTGCTACTTTTCAGGGAAGCTAAGGAAAAGTGGATGTTGACCTTCCTCCCATTCTCCTCCTCCCCTGTTTCTGAGGCTGGAAGCCAATTTCTTCCCACTATTTCTGGCCTAATTTCTCCTCTTTTATTTTTTATGCCTGTCTTCTAGATTGTCTTAAGGACTTCAGCTTTTGGAACACAAAGCCCAGAAAGATCCTGAAATTATTTTTTAGTTCTACCTTGTTATATCTGTCCTCTGAGGCAGTGAACAAAGAACTGACTATTTCCTTAACTGAGGGGAAACAAGGAAATTTCAGGATGGAAAAAAGTTAGAAAAGATAATAAACTCTAAAGCATCTCCTTAAATCCTTGACCTCAATCCACAGCATAAAATACACATTTACCATTATGACCAATTACCACATGGGCATACTACCACATGTACATATATAAACATACATTGGCATGATCAATTACCACATTTATATGTACACACATATAGTATTATGTGCATATATACACACATATAAGTACATATGTATGTGCGTGCATGTGTGTATATATAAAATACAAGTTTTCTTAAAATACAAGTTTTTAAGAAAATTCTTACCTCTACTATATTGAATATCGTTCTTAAAAATTATTTTCCTTTGTTGTACTTTGTTATTGATGATGGCCATTCACCACATTGATTTTATGAGTACTGATATATCACAATGGAGTGTTTGAAAATCACTAACTTGGTTATGTGACAATTCTGTTTTCACTGCTGAAGTGGATTTTTGACGGAAATAGCTGAATTTTCATTCAGTTTTCAGGTCAGAGAGTCAGTGACCCATCAAAGCATGGAACTGGAAGGGGTTTTTTGCAGAGAATTATATTAAAGAAATTCCAACTCCCATTAACCCCTATGATTTCAAGAGCACAAGCTTAGAAAACTAAACTTAAAACCTTAATAATTGTTTTTATTTTTTACTTTTTCATTTTAATTCTTGTTCAAGTATATTTTCTGCCTTTTACTCCCATCCCAGCCCACCCACCCAGCCATCCCCTAGCCCTCCCATTTCCAGAGATAACCAAGTCTCATAACTTCACTCTGGCACAGGTGTCATTGTCCCTCTTTTACCAACCAAAAAAAGAAAAAGGAAAGAAAGAGAGGAAGGAAGGAAGGGGGAAGAAGGAAGGAGGGAAGGAAGGAAGAAAGGAGGGAGGAAGGAAGGGATAAAGGAAA
>PVKM010020300.1:0-23483 GCA_004027735.1 Carollia perspicillata | reverse complement strand
CCTGTAAGGTCTCTTTTGAGAAATCAGCTGACAGTCTGATGGGAACTCTTTTGTAGGTAACTGTCCCCTTATCTCTTGCTGCTTCTAGAATTCTCTCCTTCATTTTAATCTAGGGTAATGTAATTATGATGTTCCTTGGTGTGTTCCTCCTTGGGTCCATCTTTGGGACTCTCTGAGCTTCCTGGACTTCCTGGAAGTCTATTTCCTTTGTCAGATTGGGGAAGTTCTCCTTTATTATTTGTTCAAGTAAGTTTTCCACTTGTTGCTCTTCCTCTTCCTCTTCTGGTACCCCTATGATTCGGATGTTGGAATGTTTAAAGATGTCCTGGAGGTTCCTAAGCCTCTCCTCATTGTTTTGAATTCTTGTTTCTTCCTTCTTTTCTGCTTGGTTGTTTGTTTCTTCCCTCTGGTCCACTCCATTGATTTGAGTCCCAATTTCCTTCACATCACTATTGGTTCCCTGTGCATTTTCCTTCATTTCACTTGTCAACACCTTCATTTGTTCATCTAATTTGCAACCAAAATCAACTAATTCTGTGAGCATCCTGATCACCAGTGTTTTGAACTGTGCATCTGATAGGTTGGCTATCTCTTGGTTGCTTCAAAATATTGGCTCTGGGGCTCTGAGCTGTTCTTCTCTTTGAGTCATTTAGGGTCAGGTGGTACCTGTTAGGTATGGGTGGCAGAGCCTTAGGTGTTTATCAGGGTGGGGCAACCTAGTCACTGGGTTGTAACGCTGTCTTTGGGGGTGGGGTCAGAGAGGGAACAATGGCACCTGTTCCACGCTCTGTTGGATCTGTCAGATTTTCGTCCCCTCTGCTGCCTCCCATACGCAAACTGGGCCCTCTTGGTGCTGGTTCCCAGGTGGGTGGGCCTAGGCACACTTCAGGACCATGCAGGTCTCCCCAGTGACCTCTCCTGTGAGGCTGGGAGCCTCTCCTGGCACCTTTTCAATCAGTGTTTTTAGGCTTTATTTCCTGTCACTGGGGCCCTGGGCTGTGTGGTCAGTCTCATTGCCCACTCTTGCCTCGTTTATCTGTGCACAAATGTGTGTCTGTGGTTGGCCAAGTGCCCTGCGTGCCCTACGTGCTCTGCTCGTCTCTTCCCTGCATCTGGGGTCTACAAGCTCCTCACCGCCTACCCTCCCCAGCGCTTCCGGGTCTGGCAGCCATTGCCTTTTCCTGCCCGTTCCCTCTCCTCCCCTCTTACTGGTCTGGTTGAATGGTTGTCGGACTTATGTAGTTCAATTTTCTGTGTTCTGGTTGTGTTATTGTTTGTAAATATGTGTTGTCCTTAATCTTGATTGTGAGAGGAGGCACAGTGTTTCCACCTATGCCTCCATGTTGGCTGGAAGTCTCTATCTGTACATTCTTAATAACTTCTGGATGATGAAATCTCCCTGAAAAGTAGGCTATTTTTAAGGCTTTGTAAGGACTGCTCTACTTCTGGTTTACACTTGGTCAAGGGTGTATTTCTTCTGGTATCTCAAATTGAATTGTGGACTGTTTACTAGGACCATCCTCATAGGGGAATTTTTTCTCTAATTTTCTTCCCAGCTCTGTAAGATTGCTTAGATTCCGCTTAGCTTTCTCACCTCATGGCAGGTGCTTCCTGATTGCTCTTTCTGTTTCATGGCCCCTCCACAGCTAAGGATTCAGTAAAGGCAAACAAAGTAAAGAATGTTAGTCTACTGTCTCTGCAGTATACTTTACCCCAGAATCATCTTCTGTCCTAATTTGACTGCTTTTTTGGGATGGAGGGTATAGGGGGAATGACCTGGGGATGAGAGTGCTGAACTTCATTATGCTTTGTCTTTACATTGTTGAGAGGCTCCTGTTGTCTTCTCAGCCCCCGTGCCCTGCGTTGGGAATAAGCAAATTGTTCAATGGGAAGAAACATTGGAGATATTCCAGGTCACCTCACTGTTTAACTTCTCTCATTTGTTTCTTTAAATCCTTGTGTCCTTGATTGCTCTTTAATGCCTTTAAACAGCTGTTTTTATTTTGTTTTGTTTCTGTTATTTTATCAGGTTTTATAGTGGGTCTTGGTGGGAAGATTTGTTTTATATAAGCTATGTTGCCTTTGGCAGAAGTGAAAGGCTCTTTAAGTCTATTTTGTAAGTTCTCTACCTTTTTTTTTAATGCTTTGCCAGCTCTTTGTTAAGGAAACTCAGTTATTTGTTTTATAGGTTTTCCCATGGTACCTCCTTGTGATGTTACTTAATATGTTCCTCTGTGCTCTGTATTTCCTTTAAACAGGTGGTTTGTTAATAGATGTAATTTTGACAAAAAATACTTGTTGATATTTGAGTGTACTTCTAATTGCAGTGAATTGAGAACCTCATAATGTCTGGTTTTCCCTATATTTGTGGTATTAAAATTAAATCATGGATTCTATTTTATTTTCATTGCTTTTGTGTTAAATGGAAAATGTATATTTTTAACTTTTTAAAGAACTCACAAGGGGTTTTTCAAAATAGCCATACCATTTTATATTCCTAAAACCACTGTTTTAGAGTTTCAGTTGTCCAAAATTCTTATCAACATTTGGTATTGTCTTCTTCTTTGTTAACTTTAGTGACTCTAATGAGTATGTACTGGCATTGCCTTTTTGTTGTTTATAGTTGCTTCAATACCTAATGATGCTGAGCACTTTTCACATGCTTTTTGGCTCTTCAAATATCTTCTTTTGTTAGGTGTCTGTTCAAGTCTTTTCCCCATCTTTTCACTTGGATTATTTTACTTATTATTAAGTTTTACATTATTTAATATATTCTGGATACCAGTTTTATTTCTCTCTCTCTCTCTGTCTCTCTCTTTCACACACACACACGCACGCATGCACACAGTGACTCCTCACCTTTTCACTGTGTCCTATCTAAATAATCATCTCCAAGTTCTAGAAATTTTTCTCCTATGTTTTTCTAGATTTATAAAACTTAATTTTTTTTGTTTAGCTGGGTGATCCATTAAAATTTTTCTTTTGTATAACAGAGTGACAAAACAATTGAGATTTATGTTTAGCTACATGGATATCAACTTGTTCAAGCACTAATGTTGACAAGTCTTCTAAGGTTTCACTGGTTATTACCCCATTTACAGACAAGTAGACATATTTTCTGACCATAATGTATAAAGTTCAATATATATCCTTTAAATTCATATTAGTGTATTATTATTTAGACCTCACTTATCATAATTTTTGCTACTTGATCTGTTAATGTCTCAGTGTATTCTGTTAAGATCTCTTAGTATTATTATGTTGTCTGTGTTCTTTAGGTTTTTTCCCTTTTCTGCCACTTTTACCTTTTTAAAAAATATTATCATTTTCTAAAAAAGATTTTACTTATTTTTAGAGAGAGGGAAATGGGGGGAAAAGAGAGGGAGAGAAACATCAATGTGTGGTTGCCTCTCGAGTGCTCTCTGTTGGGGAAAATGGCCAGGCACATGCCCTGACTGGGAATTGAACCAGTGACCCTTTGGTTCACAGGCTGGCACCTGGTCCACTGAGCCACACCAGCCAGGGCTCTGCAATGTTTTCTTTATGTATTTTGATACAACATTAGATGTTATATTTGGGCTTATAGCAGTCAGATCTTTATTTTAGAATGTTAACAAGAAATATACTTGTTCAATAACTTTTTTCTTAAATTTAAACTTATCTGTTAAGTAATATGTTATTATCTCTTTCTTTACATGTGTTTTTCCTTATATGGGTTTACCTATTATTTTAGTTGTCAGTTTCATTAATTTTTCACCTTGCCTTTTAATGGGATAATTTAGACAATATACAATTATGGTGATGTTGAATTAGCTATGTTATTTTGTTTCATTGTATCTCTTTTCAAAGTTTCTTTTGTTTCCTTTGTATTTTTATACTTTCTTTTTTTAATTTATTGATTTGAGGGCAGGAGGGGGTGGAGACAGACAGACAGACAGACAGACCTGCTCCCGCTGCCCGTGCACCCCTTGGTTGATCCCTGCACATGTCACATGTTTTAGCTTTGCACATCCTTAGGGTTTTGAACATTAGTCCTTTCACTTTTTCAAAATGATTTTCAACTTTCAATTTTCTAAGCTTTGGAATTAAACACAAAATATTTATTTGTGATATATTTAATGTAAATGGTTTATCATATGTTTTTATTCTCCCTCTTCCTCTCCTATATTTTCGAAAATTTCCAGTGTTTTAGATCAAGAGTAATGCTATTATTATAGTATTATTTTCCATGTTATGTATCTTTTTCCAACAGTAAATAGAGATATTTACATTTAGTTTAAGATAATTATTAAGCTTATCTCACCTTTAATTATTTTCTTTGCTTTAGATCATGACTTCAAGTAAAGATATTTGTTTCATATTTTATGATGTATTCCTTGTGTATTGTATGTTTTCGTCTTACCTTTCAGCTTTATTCCTTTTTTAATTTAGTGACATTTTTTTTCCTTTAATACTCTGTACACGTTGATCCACTGTCATCTACTGTTAAGTGTTGCCATAGACCCAATTTTTCTGCCTGAATGCTTATACTTTTTTATGAGTTTTTCTCTGACATATTGATTATTCTTGGTGTCTTAATTTTTCTTCCCCCTCTTTTGTAAAAATCATTTGACCTGATATTACTGCATCTTCTGTGTTAAGCTGATCATTTTTTTTCTATCACAATTTTCAGCTTCATGCTATTTTTCTAAGTTCTAAGAGAATGTGTCAGTTTGTTTTCCACACCACTTGGGTAATTTTCCATAGCTTCAGTCCTGCACCTATTCCCTCTCATATGGATTTTAATTTAGAATCTGTGTTTGCTTTTCTTACAACCCTTTCGTCTTGTTCATCTTGCTTTACATTTACTGTGAAGTTTTTTATTTACCATGCTGTCATTTTACCACACACTAATTTCTCCTTATTATGTCTCTCTTTCACTGATAATTTTATTTTATACTCTAGATGGTGATACCAAAAAGTTTATTTAGGATTCCTTTTTGATCTATGAATATACAATTTTTTGAGGCTTAAAAATACTTTAACTCTTTTGGATACTGTATTAGTCAGGATTCTCTAGAGAAACAGAACCAATAAGATACGTGTCTGTATATGTGTGTATGTGTGTATAGTGTGTGTGTATGTGTGTGTGTAATTGATTCATGTAATTATAGAGTCTGAGAAGTCCCAAGATTTGTAGTTAGCAAGCTGGAGACCAAGGAAGTTGGTGTAAGTTCCTATCTGAAAGCTCAGGATTCAATTAAGAGCCATATTTCAGCTCAAGTCTGAAGGCTGGAAAAGCCTGGTGTCTGGCTCAAGGCAGTTAGGTAGTGAAGAATTCCTTCTGACTTACAGCAGGGCCAGCCTTTGTGTTCTAGTAGGGCCTTCCACTGATTGCATGGGGCCCACCTACATTAGGGAGGGGACTCTGCTTTACTCAGTTTACTGATTTTAGTGTGAATCGTATCCAAAAATGCTCACAGATATGCCCAGTATAGTGTTTGAGTAAGTACCTGGGCATCCAGTGACTCAGTCGAGTTGATATACAATCGTCACAGATGCTGTGTTCTTTCCTTTGTTTCACAGTATTTTTACTGTGTCACGTGCTAGTAATATACTTCCCTCCCTACTTGCTCTCAGACATAGAGAATCTATCTATACATGCTGTGTACTTGTCAGAAAACAAGGTGGGTAGACAGGCACTCATCCTTTTCTCTGCCTCATTTCATGGTAGTCTTATTGTTTATCCAGATTATTTATGTGTGTGAGTATGTACATATCTCTCATCTGATTTTCTGATTCTACTGGCTTTGATGCATTTACCTGTTATCAATAATAATAACTAATTCACCTCAGTAGCTTGAATCACTAAGAGTACATTTTCTCACATAAAACAACTCCAGAAATGGTATCAGCTCAGATACTCAGGAATGTCTGGGCTGAGGTCTGTCATTCTCATGATCTTTTCTTCAACATTTCTCAGTAGCTGTTAGAATTCTGGCATCACATACTGACTTTGATGTCAACAAGAAGGAAGGACCAGGCAAAAGGGCCTCTGCAGACTTTTCTACTTGCAAATCATTTGCCTTCCACATATGACAGGATGTAAATATTCTAACTTTTTATATGGCCAAGGATAATTTTAAGGTAGAAGGGATCATGGATGATGAGTAAGCAGCAAATACATCAGTATTTTTCAGCCAAAGTGGCATCTGCTTCCTATCACCAGTGTCTGGTTTTCTGAAAATATTCTGCACTTGTGTAGTACAATGTAAATGGTCAATTTCTAGCATGTCCAGTTACAGAGATCCTTCGGTTCTTTTTCTGACTTTGCTCAAGAGATAACACCACCAAGGTTTCATTATATTTCACCAGTTTCCTTTCAACTATAATTTTATACTATCTTTCTAAGATTTGCAGGTTCTGCTTAGATAAGAAAGAAGTTAGACAGCAGAAAGCAGGTGAGGGAGTCACTTGCTTTCACTGGGAGTCACTGGGAAAAGGGAGCATCTATTTCTAACTCAATGGTTAGGAGTAGCAAAGCTTAGAGAGGAACAGCTATTTCCCTCTCTGTTCCACAGTGTTCAGAGTCTGAGAGGACTTTCTTGTTTGATGTCCCATAGTATAAACTCTTTCTTAATTCAGCTTCTGTCTGCTACTTGGGATACGTTCATCTTCGGTTTCATCAGTATTGGTTTTAGCATTAGTGCAGCTTTTCATCTTTTTGGGGGTCTTTTTACTATTGGGAATGTTTATAAAAAGCTGTATTGAGGGGCTGTTAGCCAGGCAACCTTTATTCAGTGGGTATTTATTTTAATAGCCATTTGGTTTCATTACCTTTTAATGAGTTCTTTGATAGCAAGTTCCTTAATTAACAAGGCAGTCTTTCAGGTTTCCTCTTCTCTAATTGCTAACATATTTTGGTGCTTTCACACAAATACACTGTGATGAAAAGTTTCCTCTTTACAGCTCCTCTAGGACATTCAGAAGGGACAAAGACAGGCTGGGGAGAATATGCAACGTGTTTCCTTGAGATCTAAACGGTTTAAGAGCATTTGTCTTTACAAACTGAGACTGACTGAAATATTCTTATTTCATTCTCAATTATCTGTAACGTGATCAACTCAGAGTAGATTTCTGGGTGTATGAAAGTTGATTCAGTTCAGCTTGCATTAAAATTTGCATGTTGAATTTTTCTATAACCACTTTTTAAGAAATGTGGAATACTTAATTCTGCCTGGGATCCAAATACATTTTATTAAAGTAATTTTTGAGCTCTAGGCAGTACTCCTCAAAAAGACAGGAACATTTCATAATAAAGTACCTACCATTTGTGGAGCCCCTGATATGTGGCAGATATGTATAGGGTTCTTTATGTTATTACCTCATTAACTGTACACAATTTCTGCCATGTTGCTAATATCTTCATTTTACTGATGAGGAAGGTGACTCTGACCAAGACTCAACAACTTTCTGAAAAGTCACATAAGTGATCAGGCCAGGATTTGAACTGAATTTAATTTGAACCAAATCCTTGCTCTTTCTTTGAGCATCACTTGCACTCGAGTTTTACCTGTTTTCACTACTACTTCCCATAAAACGGACATTATGGTTCATGCACTGCTCTCCCATCTTGAGATTAATTAGAGAGCTAATTAAATACTTATAAAGGAGATCTTAAACGATTTCTCTCAGAGAAACCTAAGGTTTTAAATATTCTGAAATGAAGTTATTTGTTATTGGCAGAAAATAACAAACCAAAGCACCTACAGGATACATTTAGCTCAAAAAGCAAAAGAGAAACTCAGGCTAATGAGGTGTTTGGGAGGAGAAATACTTTTATTTAGGGTATTGACCAGTTAGGAACTGAGTAATATGTTGTATGTGGAAGTTAAAAGCGACTGGCTGGCAGACAGTCAGGCGTCTGTACCATTGTGTTTTGTAAACTCTCTCCTATGGCTATGGTGTTTTTTTCCAAGCCCACTTAATTTTTTATGAGGTTTGTAAAGGTCTTGAATAAACAATTGAGATTATAGAGGTTTTCCTGGAAGCTTTGGTTAATATTTTAATATGTTCTGCTTTGTCACATTATTAAATAACTTATTGGAAAGTTTGAGAGAGTAAGAGAGGGTTTCTTTTTCATTTTTCCTATTTTTCCTTTTGTTTTCTTTTGTTGTTGTAGTAGTTAAATATCAGAATTGGATGTAGTTATTAGCAGATTCTCTCTCTTCTTTTTATTTTAACTTTATACCTCCACCGATCACCCTTGGATTGGGATCCAGCATCTGGGAGGCCTCCACTTAAAATGTACTTCAATTGGAATTACAGTTTAGAGGGTACATCTGAAACTAAGCCAGTGACTGTAATTTATGCAGTAAGGGAGGACTGGAGAAGGGGAAAGGGAATTGGATAAGGTCAAAAACAGGAACTAATAGTACTTTGGAAATTACCTCATCATGACCTTTTGCTCATTAATATTTGAATCTGATTCTTTGGCATCTTGGTTGTAGTCTGGTGAAATGTTCAGCATGGCAAAGACTGCATACCTTCAAAGACATTTCTGTGTTAATGAGATGACTTGGTGAAGTTGACCTTTAACCTGAACAGGAGCTGAGGAAAAGGAAGGGAAGAGTTTTTATTTCTCGTTTTGAGGACTCACTCTATGGCAGTGTGTGCAGTAGTGATTGTTTACTTTACCTCATACTTGATATTACCTCATTTCAAACTGTAAGCCACTTGAAATATTTCCATGACGTTGTTATGTAATGAAGGTCACCCATCAAGTCCTACCATTTTTGTGAAGCCTTCCCTGACAATTTTGGCCTCATAATCTTTTCTTCTAAAATCATATAGTGTTTAGAGTTTATTCTGCTCAATTTAGCACTTAATTGCATGTTCTCCTTGATTTGCTTTAGAACAGGAAGTACACTTCCTACTTTTTGCATGAAAAAATTTTTTAGTGTAAAAGAAGAAAATCGTATGACCCTATAAAAGGAATAAATGGTTAGTAAATTTTTATGCACCCATAAAATACTGACATTTTAAACAAATATATGCAATGTTTTTAAAATGGTTTTCCATATCCCAGATCATAGGAATAAAAATTATACTAATAAGACTTTCACAGAGTATTTAATATAAGCCAGGTAATATTGAATTATTAGGTAGCATATGCTCCATAGGAATTGTTTGTATTTAATCATTATAACAATCTATTTTGTAGATTATGAAACTGAGACTAAAGTTCAAGTCAGTGGTCTAGAGAATTATATTTAATATGTTTGTTAGTTTTCATTAAACCACATACCTATAATTTCTGTCTTTACCTTTACATTTTTTTCTCTGTTTTTCTGACACTGTTTTGGTCTATGGAAATAGAATATACAAGTTAAGGTATTTGCTGTGTTGTTGTTGTTCTGTAATGTACTGATTAGTTGGCTGTACTCTTTATCCTTTATTGTAAATTTTAGTTTGAAAGACTTATTTGAAGTCTTTTGAGTGTACGCATTTTCTTTATAATGCAAAAATGTCAGCCAAGCTGATAATGGAAATCAAGACCAGGGAATATAAAATTATTGACCAGGGAGAAATTATTTAAGTGGTTATTATAGTTTTTTTCTAGTTTGATATAAATTTGTCAATTAAAAAGATTCTTTTAATTTTGATGCCATAGCATCAGACTTATCCTCTAGTGTAAACAACTAAGAAAACTGGACAAAGTATAAAATGAGAGCATTATGAAACAAAGGAAGGGATCAATACTTAGGATGTTGATAAGAATAGTATGTCAATAGGAATAGGATACCAAAAATAAAGAAAGTCAGAGAAAGAACCCTCAAAAATATCTTTATAAATTTCCCCTTTAGTCCTTGGCTAATTTCCATGCTGCATATGAACAGGGCACACCCTGGTGCTTTAGACCACAACAAATGCTGGAATAAGGGCAAGTATTCTGTAAGTTACTCAGCCAGAGACACTGAGAATTGAACCCATAGAGAGACTTTTCTATTCAAATATCAGTAAAGCCCTTCACAGGGATTATAGACAAGGTCCTCAGTGTAAGGCAAAACTAAAATGGACCAACTGTAACTTTATAAATAAGCCTGACAAAATAAAGATGATCCAATAATAATTTGCCTGAACAAAACTCTGAACTCTGTTGAGGAAGATAATCAAAAGCCTCTATAACCTCTTACTGGCAATGTATACATCTAAAACAGAGTTTCTTAACATGCTTATCAGCAGGAAAACTGACGCATATAATCAAAAGTTAAAAGAGTCATAGAAGTAGACCATTAGATAATCTAGATATTTATGCTAGCAAAGATTTCAACATAAATATGATTGACATGTTAAAGAACACAGGAAAGAATGTACAAAATACAAACAATATGAATTACTTGAATAAGTATTAAGAATCAAATGTGTGTTCCAGAATAGCAAAGTGTAGAATCTGTAATAAAGATCTCAAAGATCTCATTAGGTGTAATTTTAAACAAAAGTCAAGGTTAGTGAACTCAAAGAGAGGTCTACAGAAAATACCTATACTTAAACACCCATTGAGGAAAAAAAGAATAAAATTTTCTTTCTATTTTATAATTGAACGGAGCATAAAAGAGATGGCGCAGAGTTGAAAGCCATCATGTAGATGTACTTGAAATCCTGGAACAAGAAGGGAGAATGAGAATGGTACAAAAGTACTTCTTTAAAAAGCAATGCTTGATAATTTTCCATGTCTGAGGAAGTGCATCAGTTTACAGTCCCTGGAACTCAGCGAGCCTATGCAGGAAAAGTACAAAGAAAGCTATACCTAGGCATATGAATATCAAATATAAAGAAAAATCTTAAATATAGCTACAGAACAAAAACACATCCAAGGGAAAAACAAGAATGATGGCTGACTCCTCATAGAAACAATGGAGGCCTGAGGACAATAGAATGAAACTTCTAAAATTCCAAAAGTAAAAGAAAATTGTCAACATAGAACTCAATACCCAGCAAAATATCTTTCACAAATAAAGGTGAAATGCTCTCTGTTGACCATGTTGCAATAATTGGCACCAGATTTACTCTCAACCATAAACATTTGAAATACCGCACAAATTAAACGAAACAACTGTTTTCAGATAGTGGACAGCAGGCTGTGCAGAACTGTGATCTCTGAGAGGAGGGAACCAAATGAAACATTGCCCTGGCACTCTGCCTCCAGGTACTTGGTAAACTGGTTCAGGGAGGGCACCCAAGGCAACCCCAGCACAACAGGGGAGTGTCATTTAGTTTAGAAGACAGAGATTGGAGTTTGGGGAAGAAGTTGCTGATATTTGTAAGGAAACAGTTTTGAGATGAGGAAGGTATTTTGAGAAATAGCACCAGATATCCGCACTGGGATCCCTTTGAGGCTTGGGCTAAATACTAAGCCTCATGTATAGGAAAAATCCAGGAGGTCAGGAAAAAACAACTGCCAGGGAACAGAAGCTGAGCACAATCGCCAGAACTCACACAAAGAAGGGAGATGATAAAATTTTTCACCTGAAAGAAGGGAAAGACCCCACGGAATTTTGAAGTGTGTATAGAGCCAACAGAAGAATGGCTAAGTAGATGGTCTAAGCTACATTAGTAGTGGGCCTAAATAATCATAGAGGAAAGACGATTCTGATCCCTACATAAATGAATAGACCAATAAACTTCAAAATTTCAAAAGAAACTGAACTGTTTGCTATAAAAAAGTCAACACTTTAAATAAATCCAACAAAATAGAGACACTTGACAGCCTAACATTCACAGTATCTAGTGTTAATAGAACTGTACTAGATGTGAGAAGAGATAGGACAGTGTGGTATATAACAAAGAAAATAATCAGTCCATAAAATAGTTGAAATGACATAGGTGACAGAATTAGCAGGTAAATTCTTTTAAAACTGCTCACATACACACATTGTTCAGTAGGTTCAAGGCTTAAAGGTAAATATAAGTATAAGGAAAGAAATCAAAATCATAAAAAATGAATCAAATGAAACTTCTAAAACCAAAAGTGTCAGAAATGAAAAATGTGCTGAATTGGATTAGCAGCAAAAGTTAGCAACTTCAGAAGATAAGATTGGGAAATTTAAAAGACTGAGCAGTTGAAACTATACACACTAAAGTGCAGGAAGAGAAACAAAAGGGAGAGGATTTTACAGAGCATCAGGTATATGTAGGACAGTATCACAAGGAGTGTCCTGGCCTTGGTGCTCCTGGTTCTCAGGCTTTCAGACTCAGACTGAAATGCACACCACCCGCGCTCTGGCTCTTGTGCCTTCAAACTACACCATCAGAGAAGGGTAGATTTAACACACCAAAATGTGAACAGAGGAGTGTTACACAGGAAGCAAAAGCAGAAGAGAAAGTTGGTGTGGAAGGATAGTTCTCGTTCACAGAATAGTTCCTGGCTCCCTTTCCATGTTTCTTGAGACTTGCTAGATTATCCAGAGAAAGAAAAATTTGGCTTTGGGCATTTGAAGTAGTTTAGATAAAATCCTTGATGATCTAAGACTCAGGATCTGATCCCAGTAGGTTGACCGGAGCTTTGGTGGGAGAGGAGTCCATTTGAAATACCTACGGTGAACTCAGCATTCTTTTGATGCTTCTTTAGATGAGGGAAGAAGAAAAACACCTTTCAGTATCCTGGTCTTTCAGATTTGTGTGATTTTTATCTCCTCGTCCCCTCCATCCCCTTACCTGAGTCTCAGAGCAGCAGAGAGATGTAGAAACTACCATGAAACCCTCTACTGGGAGTCAGGATCAAGTGATTGTCAAGTGTCTTTGGGGAAAGTCTCACGGGGCTGAATTCACATCTTAGCCCCACCACTCACGAGGTGTATGCAAGTAGCTTAACCTTTCTTTCTCTGTCCTTAACTGCAAGTCAAGGATTAAGTACCTCATGGGATTCTTGTCAGAATTATATGAGAAAATATTTTCAAAACATTGGGCACACACTCAGCGCTTAGTGAATGGGAGCAGCCTCTCTGATGACGGAGGCAGAGAGAGTCACGGGACTGATGGGGATGATGCTTTCTCTAGGCCCTTCACGTCTGCTCACTAGCATTTAGTGTGAGAATAGCACTTGGTTTTGTAATCGAAGTACGTAGTAATTGAAAGTAATAAACACTGCTGCGCTTTTTATATTTCTTTGAAGGAGTTTGTAAAATTTCTACACATTTGTTTGGATTGTGTTTTTGTCTTTGTATAGAAACAATGGATGATACCTCCCTTTTAGTAGGAGAGAATCAGATACTTCCTGACCCAGTGAAATATATGGGAAAAAACATATAAAAAGACACCATAGTGAGAATCTGGAATTTTCATGAATTTTTACTAGACCTATATTACACCATGACCTGTTGAGTCTTTAACAGCAAAAATAAATAAATAAATTAGAAATAGAAATAACCTACTGTGTTTGCCATGTATAATGCACACTTCTTTGCCCAAAATTTGAGGGAAAAATAAGGACACACATTATGCATGGGTGTAATGATTACATGCCATGGGTATAATAATCCCGTATATAATGTGCAAAAAAATGTAGGTGCACATTATATGCAGCAAAATACTGGGTATTTCTCCAACAGAAGAATGGACAAATACATTGTGGTATACTGTGGAATAATTAAAGGAATAAACTTTACATGCATTACTTTGTAAAAGTTTCACATTATGATACTGAACCACAAAAGCAAATTGCAAAAGGAAATGCCTTTTGAGATTATGGAAATGCCTATGAAATTATGGAAAGTTTCAAAACATAATATAGTATATTGTTTCTTGCTGCATGTGTACCTATCATCATAGTATTTTAAAAATACAAATAGTACACCTAACACCAATAATGATCACCTGTGGGGAGGAGGCAAACAATTAAAGAGGCCACAGAAAGGGTAAATTATGTTTGCAGTGTTTAGTGGATACATGAATGTTCATTATGTAATTTTCCATATGGCTGAAGTATTTCATAGTTTCAGAAAAGAAGGATCCACTGAGTAATTTGAGAACTCAGACCCTTTAAGACACATGTCACCCTGTTTTTCAGAATAGATAGTGATGGTAAATAACAGAAATACACGGGATATACCTGTATATCTGAAGAAAGTGGATAGACGAGGCCTGTCCCTAAAAAGTCCAGCCATTGTTAAAATAATGAGAACAGTTTGTGCAACATCAACATCACCTGGTAGCCAAGGAGAGTGGCCTGGAACGCACATGTGTGAGCAATGATGACTTCACTGTACCAGTCAGTGGGGGTGGTAGACGCCGCCAACTGAGCGTGTGTAATGTGTGGCCATCACATTCAAAATAACTCAGTGGAGCAAAAAAATCTGCATTAAACTTTGCATTAAGCTTGAACATTCCTCCATGGAAACTATTTGGATGATTCAGAAGGCTGCAGCTATGGGCAACTGGTGACTGGCAGCTTCATCATGACAATGTGCCCACTCATATATCACATCTTGTGCAGAGTTTTTTTGATGAAACATCAGATCACCCAGGTGACTCTGCCCCTCTCCAGCCCAGATTTGGTGCCCTGTGACTTATGGCTTTTCCCAAAACTAAAATCACCTTTGAAAAGGAAGAGATTTCAGACTGTCAATGAGATTCAGGAAAATATGATGGGCCAGTGGATGGTGATTGGGGGAACTTTGTGAGGTCCCAACATGTCTACTTTGAAGGGGACTGAAGACTATTGTCCTTCGTACAGTGTTTCTTGTATCTTCTTCAATACATGTCTCTATTTCTCATTGTACATGGCCAGATGCTTCCTGGACAGTCTGCAATGTGTGACTTAGACCTGGGGCTAAGATGTGATTCAGTAATTATAAAGTGTTCAAATACTGTAAAGAAGATAGTAAGCTTTCAATATCATATTTTAAAAATTAGCTTAGAATTTATGTTCATAAACATCAATGTTTATTTAAAAAATAAAACTCATCCTGCCCTGGCTGGCGTAGCTCAGTGGATTGAGTGCGGGCCTTCGAGCCAAACGATCGCGGTTCGATTCCCAGTCAGGGCACATGCCTGGGTTGCAGGCCAGTTCCCAGCAGGGGACGCACGAGAGGCAGCCATACATTGATATTTCTCTCCCTCTCTCCTTCCCGTCCCCTCTAAAAATAAATAAATAAAATCTTAAAAAAAATAAAATAAAATAAAACTCATCCTTTTAATAATTTTTTCAGGAAAACCTTTTCATTTTTTTTCACTTTATATGTGTTAAATCATTAAGCAGTAAAGACTTTGATTTTTTAGATAAGTTAGGGAATACTGCTTACTTTTTTTTAAAGAATTAAGATGGTTTTGAAAGGACTGTTTGAAATTTATTCTGTGGAAACATTTCTTCTTGGTTTAAGATTTTGAATATTGTTTATCTGTTGATTTAGGAAAAAAGTACTTCTTGAAGAGGTAGCTGGGCTTTATGAATTTTAGCTTAGTGTTACAGCTACATGACTGACGACAATGCAGCTAGTATTTAAGGTGATTGCCATCAGGCACTATGAATTCCCATATGATTTGAATGTAAGGGTATCATGATGAAACCCGTAAAGACATTCCTAATTAAAAATAATAACTTTGTTGGAATTTCATTTCAACCCACTAACATGGTGGTTTACATTCTTGTGTTTCAGGGAAAGGTGGCTCAGACAGCGTGTATGTCCGCTTGCAAGCATTTAGCCACGTCCCTGATGCAACTTCTGCTGGAGGCTGAAGTGAGGCAGCTTACCTTGGGAGCATTACAGCAGTTCAACTTGGATGTCAGAGAATGTGAACGTAAGGCGGCGAACCATCCTTTGCTTGTTTGTTTTGCCTGCATACCCACTTCTGTGGAAAAAAAAAATGTTCTAAATCTATGAGGTCTTTGTTTCTGATGAAGTCAAAGAATACCTACATGACAGAAATAACTTAAAGGTTGCCTAGAAATAGTCTATCAGCAAGCTCAGTTAAGCACCCAAAACTGCTTAGGCCCGTATGTAGAACACAGAAGATCCCTGGCCACGAGGCATTTTTCAATCTAGAGGGACACCGAAGAAAACCTGATTAGTTCAAAGACTTCTAAAGAGTATAGTTCCCAACCATTTTCTTTTTATGTTGTATTTTAAAGCTATTTTTACAGGTTATTTGCAAACCCTTCTCAGTCTAAAGGACAGATTCTGTTTTATTTATCAGTCAGAAATGCTTTCTAGTACAGGTAGAAACAGAAAACCTTAGACAGTGGGGTTTAAACAAATAAGTTTTCTTCTTTTTCTCAGAGACCGTGAGTTTCTGAATTGATTTCGTTGCTCATTGATGTCACCAAGGGCCAGGCTCTTTGGTTCCTTCTCCTCTCCCATACTTAGCATGTGGGCTTCCTTCCTCATCTGTATTAGAGTGAGAAGAGACCAGAAAAAGAGGCCAGTCTCACCTATGCCTTTTACTAAGAAAATACACACCTTTTTAGGAGACCGCTAACAAACTTACATGTGTGTTTCATTGGTCAGAATACAGTTGTAGGGTCACCTCCCACACTGAGGGTGACGGGAGATTGAGTGTTGAGGGGGAAGGGGGGTCCTTGTCGGCTCAGTTGCCTCATCATGAATCATTCACTTGGTGTTGAACACAGAGTCCCGCCGCGGGCTGGAGGAAGTGGGGAGGACGGGTGCCATGGTGGTCACAGTTCTGTCAGCAAAAAACGAAAAGGAACCCAAATGATGTGACTCGAAATGATTTTCCTGATTCTAAGAAAATTAAAATAGTGGAAAATTCCTCGAGTCTGTTAATATTTCTGCCTCGTCTTTTTTATTTTTAAAGCTTATTGGTTTTCCTTGGTTGATATTGATGGCTGGAAATTAAGACTTTATTTATTGGCTATGCTATTTTTAATTAATTAATTAATTAATTAATTAATTAATTAATGAAGACTTCCAGTTCCACCCACCACAGAATAACCGTTATCAAAGTCACCCGTATTCCATAAACAACTGTAAAACTGAATAAAATGTAGGAAGCAACTCTTAGCAACTCTTTCCAGGCATTGGATAGCAACTGCACAAAGTCGTGATCCTTTAGAGAGGGGACACGCACAAGGTAAGCTTGCCATTCACTCCCATTTTCTGTCCGGGGCACTGTCCAAAGAGCCGCACAGGAAAGTAGGTCCCCAGTACAAAGCAGTGTTTTACACAGAGAAACAGAGATGGGCAGATGGGGTTGGTGAGGCAGCTGGGATCTGGGCAGGAAACGAGAGAACAGGGAGTTGCTTAGAGAACTAGCTCCAGAGAGCTGTATTAGCGAGCCCGCGAGTCTATGGTCAGAAGCGGAGTTGCTGTGTGCAGGGTGAGACTCTGTGAGGTTTGGCACAGAACAGCCCCTGAGGATCTGTGAGCTGAGTAGGAATGCCAGAGGTCAGAGAGTGCCCGGAGACACTGGAACTCTGACCCGCAGAGGGGAGAGACCGGCTAAAGATCCTGTGCATTCAGTGAGGCCTCAGAATGTTAGATTTTAAGAGTGCTACTTAAGCTCTAGAATAAGAGCTACCCATGATTCACCATAGCAAAGCCGGATTACATGACTCAACAAGATAGAGGTGATCTGCCAATAAAAGAACCGCCTGCCAAAACAAAACTCAGTAGTCCTTGAAGATGAACAAACACACAAAAATTCAGACTCTCAACCACATAGCAGCCACAATTTCACAGTAAAAAGCTACAATTTGACATGTAAAGAACCAGGAAAATGGGATCCATACCAGGATAAAAAACAGGCAATAGAAACAGACCCACTGAGAACACAAATGTTGAAAATAGCTTCTTTCAGGAATACATTCTTTTAAGAACCTGAATAAAAATATATGTAATAATTTAAAAGAAAAGATGGGCATAATGCATGACTGCAGCTGAATTTTTTAGATTTGGTAAAAAAATATTGATCTGCTGGCTCAAAAAGCTCAACAAATCTTTAGCAAGAAAAACTAAGTCATACCCAGGTACATTATGGTCATATTTCTGACAAAAAAGAAAGGGAAAATCTTAAGAGCAGCCAAAAAAGAAAAGACATTACATAATGGAGAGCAATGATAAGAGTTACTGCTTACGGCTTATCAGAAACAGTGCAAACGACAAGGCACTAGAGCGTCCATAACGTACTGAAAGAAAGAAGAAGCCTAGCAATCTGAAACTTGTTGTTGGAAAAATAGCCTTCAAAAATGAAGATAAAATAAAGACATTTGCAACTAAACAAAGTTCAGAAAATCTGTCACCAGAAGGCCCGCACCACAGATATACAGTGTGATTACATTGTTCAGAGACATGACCAACAGCATGTCCATTCCCACATGTTTTTCTCTACCCTTGCCATTACCTCATTAAGAAACGACATCTTAGTGTTGGGGGTGTGGTGTGGAGAGACAGAGGTTGGGGACAGAGGGATTGGGCAAAAAGGAAAAAGGACTCATGGACTCGGACAGCAGTGTGGTGATTGCTGGGGAAGGGGGGTGAAAAGTAATGGAAGAAATACAATAAAAATTTAATTAAAAAATAAAAAGAAATGACATCTAATTCCCCTTCCTTTGAACCTGGGACAGCTTGTGATTTGTGTCCAACAGAATGTGGCAGCAGTAGCCTCGTGACTTCTGTTGTTAGGTCATAAAAGGCAACGCAGCCTCCATCTCAGTTAGCTGCTGCGTGAGAGGTCGAACTGCCCTGAGGCCTCTGCGCTGGGAGGGGCTCAGACCAGCTCACGTGGAGAGGCTGCAGGGAGAAGCCCTGATGCCTGGCACTTTAGACTTTATGTTGTTGGTGCTGTATTCTGTTGTACTAGTTTAAATAGTATTAAATTTTATTCTGACCTGCATTGACATTACTTCAAATTGATTGGATCCTTTCAAGACTTGCTTTTAAGTTTATAGTGGATTCAGAGCAGCCTTTTGTTTAGGGCTTATATAAACCCAAATCTAAAGCAATGCCATTTGAAGAACTGTGCGCCATGCCCAGGTATCCTGAGATCTTTCAACTCTGGCTTGATGGTAACACGAAGTATTCTCAGCTCTGTAAGAGCTCCACAGATTATTCTGCCTGTTCGTTTCTGGTGGTTCTTTCCCCAGCCGTGGGTAGTTTCTTCCCATGCTCGCACAGATGAGTACTCTGCCAGATATTCAGCGGTCCACTTCTCTAGTTTTCCTGAGTCCTCTCTGGTAGTTGGCCCTGCAAATTCTAGTTGCCTTGGCATGCTGGACTGCAGTCTCTGACTTTCAACTCAAACTACCTATGAGTTAGGAAGCCTAGTTGAAAGTAAGAGATTGTTTTATTTGGGCTCCCTCCCTTTGCCACTTCTGCATCTTAGCCTGGAAACTACTGTGCTCGCCTCATTTGTTTTCCCTCTTTCCAGGATCCCAGTCCTGCATCGACTGTTGTCTGATCTTTAAAGCCATTCTTCCAGATGCTGCCTCCAGTTTTCTAGTTGTTTTTGCAGTGGGAAAATGAGTCCTATATTACTCTATTTGACCTGTAACAGAATAAATGAACATCTTTTCAAGTTTTTATTGTATTTTACTTTTTAATAGAAATCATACCTGCTGTTTGTGGAAAATTTTGGGGGGGAAATAAAAATCACCATAATTTCACCATTCAGAAATAAGTACAATTCCAGGCATTACATCCAGACATAATAATATCCAGCAGCCACAGAATTGTTCCAAGAATCCATTTACCAGATTCTGTGCATCCAGCTGGCCAAAATTGTTTTACATCCCTCTGCCTTAATCAATTATTTACCGGGAGAATAAAAACCTAATGATTAGCTAGACCAATCAAGATTGATTTTTGATGTTGAGTTTGAAATCATTCTTCTGAGTTTGGATGAAAGCATAGAACTTCACTCTGGTCTGATGAAAAGGAAGAAAAGGACTTCAGATTAGGCAACCAGCATATGCCCTTGGTTAAACAACAAAGTCTGATGAATGATTGGGAATGACTGCAGGACTACATTTTTGATAGAGCAAAACAGAGGGTGATAAAGCTAAAGAAATGGGCCTTGAGGAGGGAGAGCGATGGTCTGGGAGAAGCACTGATGAGGAAGGAACTTGCCCCTTGTGTGGCCCGGTTCTGAATTACATTTTGTATGGAAGAATGAGCAGCTTCTACTTGAGAGAATGATAGCTGAATTGGCATTCTTAGCAGAGAGACAGCATTCAGTTCAGACTAAGAGGTGGATAGATCATTTAATGAAAAGGTGGAACCATAATTGAGTTTGTTAACCTTGCAAATGGGGTTGCAGAGAGCCAGTATCTTATCTGAAAAGCTGTTCAGTATTTGTCACAGCCTTTCAGGCAGGATGAGCTCAGAGCTACCATGTGTAAGGCATGGCAGTGCCTCCCATAACCATACTGCCACTGCAGCTTTTTTCTAATATATTGTGGAGCCACTAAGTTTCATTGATTTAGAATTTAATGTTTCATTTCTAATTGGCAGTAATTTGTCTGTCAAGAAACTTTCCATGGACATTTATTTTACTTTAAAAGAAGAATTCTATTCTGTCTTTTGCTATACCACCCCCCTCATTTTTTTTCTTTTAGATGCTCAGTGGTCTATAAAAAAATCTTAAAGAAATGATACATAAGATTCAAGTAACTATACAGAGGCGTATAAAAGCAGCCCCAAATGACAAGATAATTAACACTTACATCTTTCTACCCAGTGGTGTGTGCATGAGGTATTTTCCCTATTGTCTGTGAGTCCTCGGAAGAACTGCATAGGTCCCAAAAGAAATCAAACTCCGGACAAGATGGAACGTGAATGTTCCTTAAGTGTTTGACTCGGAAGCCTGGGCTGCCACTTTCTTAGATCTCAAATATATAGAAAAATTATATGCATTACCATGAGCCTAAGAGATTCAGCTAGTATAGTGTGTCATCCAGAACATGGATTTGAGAGGCAGCTAGACAAGACAGATTCAAGTTACTACTTACTTTTAGTATGACCACGTGTCACAGCCAGCCCCATTTATGAAGTAGGAATGATAATAGTACCTAATATCACAGAGGTGGGGTCAGAATTAAACAAGATATTACATTAAAAGATTTACTTCATGTCTTTGTCAAGCCATGAAATAAAAATGCAGTAAGAATTTGCAGTAAGGAGTAATTTCTATTATTATTATTATTATTATTATTATTATTAGCAGCAGCAGCAGCAGCAGTTAATAAATATTGAGCAGCTCTCAGAAGGTCTTTTGCAGACTACTCAAACCTTTGTCTATAGTTTGTGAATCAGTTAGATTTGGAGATGCCCTTTTATTAAGAAATTGAGTTTTTCTTCTTGGTTGTTGTCTAATTTCTGTGGTTATTTTAAAAGGTATGATACAGAACTAATGATTTTCTAATTTTCAGCTTTGTGCTTTTGCAAGAAATTCATCAGTTAGCTCTACAGATTACCAGAGATGGTAACTACTGCTTAGGGCACCATTACCTAACAGGAGTGTTGCCGTCGGGTAATTCTTCCTGGTGGGCTACCGAACCCTTAAGATGGACGTTATCCGAAATTTAGGTATGACGAAAATATTATGTTCACTTCAGAATTGACAGTGACCTCTGATAATTTCTGCTTTGCATGAATTTCATCTTACATCTTCACTTGTTTGTGTCTTATATTTGGTTTTGGATATCAGAGCATTGGATCTTGAATTTTAAACACTAGCAAGTCTTGATAGCTCAATGCTTATTAGCTCCTTAATCAAACTTGAACTACTCCATCATTCATGCAGTAGATTTTCCAGTCTGTGTCTGGAACTGTCATTTCCTAAGCTTTCTCTTTGTTTAATCTGAATAAGGAGATCTAGGTTCATATTCTAGCTCAGCTGCTTGTTAATAGCGTTGATTCAGTAATCTATTTGGTTATTCAACAAGTATATGTACAGTCCTTACTCCGTACAGAATACCATGCTGGAGGCTGGAGGCAAAATAGGACACTATAGATTTTAAGTAGGAGAATGATTTTATTACATTTGTGTATTTAGAAGGTACTCTGCAATTTATCAGGAGCCTCAGACACCAGTTATAAGACTATTGCAGTAATCATCCATAGAGATGATTTGGGACTTTTGGCACATTTCTGCATGGTAGTTTGAGCCATGGGAGTGAATGACTCAACTCATTTAACCTCCTGAATCCATCAATAAACTAGAAATACTGCTCACTGCTGTATTTGTCTCATACTACTGTTACAAAGTCGAACAAGTAATACACATAAATCATTTGTGAACAGCCATGGAAATTTTACTTATTATAATTCTCATTTATTTTTCCATATGTTTTGTGTGTTTTCTTATTTTCTTCACACTCTACTCTTTCATGGTTTATAATGCTAAATATTTTCAGTTTTTAGTTATGTTCTCAGGTTTCTAAATTATTTGTAAGATTGGTATATTAAAAATATAACATCATTAGGCCAAATCCAGAGCACATTTGGGTACAAGGAAGTGAAGCAGCAATTGCACCTGTTTAAATTTAGTGTACTCCATCATTTCCCAGGATTCATTAGTCTTTTGCACAGAATAAACTGGGTCCTTGAACAGAAAAGCAATAGGATGCATCTTGCCAAATTCTCTCAGTTCTTTGATGATCTAGTTGATCTGGCCTAAGTTTACTACTTTGGAAAGACATAAGGGTTCCAAAGCCTTGCGTTCCACCATTCTTACCATAATAACCTCACTTTACAGGTCAGGAAAGCAATGTGAGAATCTGCCTAAACTCAGGACATAGAGAGACAACTTGGGAGTAGATTCATGATGTCATTGAGCCTACTATGATATAAGATAGTGGCAGAACACCATTATTACTGAACTTCCATAAGCCCCTACACCAGCTGAAAGGTCAGAAAGCTTTCTGCATGCCTAAAGAATTAGTTTTGGTTCAAATTCAGGACCCCAGAGTTCCTGAAAAGTTCAAGCATTTCCATCTCTCTGTATGCACAAAAATCAATGGCTGCAAGTCCCTTCGTGGTGTAGCAGGCTTCCCTTGCCTCAGGTGTGAGATGTTTTAGCCAATGCTGATCAGGCAAATCTTAATCAGTTTGCTTACGATTTTGCCACTGGGACTTATGAACTGATGAATCTTTATAAAGCAGTCTCTCTCAACTGTAAGTACTAAGGCCCGAACAACTGCCAATTGGAATAACTGTACTCTCATTTTGATTTTCTGCATTACTTGAGCTCAGCGATCCTAGACTCTCCAATTCCATATAGTTAATAACCCACCTTTGGTCACTCCCCATGAGAGTCTCTCTTAGGGCTGCAGGCATTCCTTTACCAATCTGTTCCTGATGTGAGGGAGAGAAGAGAGTCCTCAGGACCCTGGTGAGCAACATACGGAAAGCATATGTGACAGATCCATACTATCATTCTCCTCTTGAAGCCTTTGAAGTTTATATTATGCAAAAGGAGTTCTGGCCTTAAATAACAGCTAAGCCAGTGCTAAACTCAAATCTGCACCAGTCAACCGAGCAAACTAT
>PVKM010020299.1:0-23475 GCA_004027735.1 Carollia perspicillata | reverse complement strand
GGCTTGTGAATGGAGCTTAAACGGAAGCAACTGTCCTCTCAGGGTCTCCACTCAGTGCTTCCGGATTCTTCATCACAGGACTCCAGAGCCCCACCTTTCGCTTTTTGATGGCAATAAAACCCCAGCCTCTAAACATTAGGGCCTGTATTTGGGTCAGTATCTCCCTGGACCATCAAGGTGTTAGCTGAAGCTTGCCACTTAACTAGGAGTTCCCTGTTTTCTTTTTTTTTTTTCCTGGCACCTAAAGATTTTACTTCACTTTTATGAATTTAGCTATATTTATAATTTATTTGCTATGTTCTACCAGTATTTTTATGGGTTTCTGGAGGAATTAGAAGTTCACATTAGCTTATTCTGTAACGTTGTTGGGACCTGAAAACCCCAACAGCCTTGCATTTGCTGAAGACAGCTTAAGCCTTTTTCACCCACTCTTCCCCTACATAATAAAGTGTCTTCTCCTCACTGTGCTCCTTTATGTTTTCCCAGTTTGTTTGTATCCTTTTTAAAGAGCAGGACCTCAGACTGAGCTGGGTTCCCCAGGTATGAGCAGATCAAGAAGTCAGAGGCCATTGTCGCTCCACAGTCTGGACAGCACATTGCTTTCTATGAGACGTAAGGTCCCAGGGACTCTTTGGGCTAAACTACCACAGTGTTGGCGAAGAGCGAGCTTACAGAAACCAGCAGGGGGTGGACAAAGAGTAAGAACAGCCACAAGAGTCTGGGAGGGTGTCAAAGACTAAAACAGGATTTGAGGGAGTTAAAACAAATGAGGTGTGGCCCTGTGTTGTACAGCCCTGCAGAGGCCCTGTGCGGCCCTGTCTCAGGGTCGGTGATGTAATGGCAGAAAACTTCAGGAGACAGCCTCAGCATTTTCTTAATTTATTTAGGTTATTATTTGCCCTTGGTCTCCTTTTTTTTCAGGCCTAGATTTTTCCCCACCCCCAGGCTGTGTGTAAGCACCTTAAATCTCTGATTAGGCACCTCTCTGTGTTCTGTTGGGTGTGCTTTGTTCTGATAAGCTTGGACCTTATAACTCCCAGGTCTTTTGTAGGAAAGCTGGGGAGTAGGGACCTGTAGTCAGATGGAGATAGTTGCTATGGGATAGTCATTTAGTGTAGATCGGGAATTGCACCAGTGATAACCTCAAAGGTGGAAGGGGTGAGGAGAAGAGACAGTCTGATCAGGTAGAAAGAAACCTGCTATGTGATTTTTCCAAATTCTTTAACCTCTCTGGGTCTCAGTTTCTTTATCTCTAAATAGAAAGTGTTGATTTTGACTCCCCTGCCTCAGATGATCTGAGCTGATGCCTCTGGTGGTGAAAAGACGGTGAGTGAGGCAGGGCCAGGCTACTGGGAAGAGAAAATGCCGCATCTCTTTCTTATGTCCCTCCATATTTCGGCAGGGCAGTTTTTAATTCTCGAATTAATAATTAAAGCAAACTTTTATGGGGTGCTCACAATGGGTCTGACACTATCCTAAACACTTTGCAAGCATCTCTCATTTAATCCTCATAGCACACTAGGAGTTAGGTACAGTTATGATCTTCATGCTGGAGAAAACAGGCACAGGAAGGTTAAGTGACTTGCCCAAGGTCACACCACTAGAACACACCAGAATGGGGGTTCAAACACTAACTATCGGGCTCCGGACTTAGTGCTATTGTTCTGAAAATCCATGAAGACATTTCAAAACCCTTGAAAAAAGAAAGCATAAAGAAGAGAGAGCATTTAATGGGGGATCTGACTTAGTCTTGACAGGAAAGTTTCCCAAGAAAATATCCAGTGAGCTGAGATCTGGGCATGAGAAGGCGTTACTAGAGGGTATGGGGGGAAGAGACTGGCAGGCAGAGGGATCGGAATTGTATGCTGAGGGAATACAATGCTGTCAAGAACTAGTAGGTATATGTGTGCTTGGAGCTGAGGGAGTGAGGGAGAATGGGGCAAAATGTGGCAGAGGAGGCGGGGCAGGCCCAGCCCAGGCAGGGCTGTCTGTGTGTCTTCGTGTATCGAGGTTTCTCTCCCTTGACACCATTGGTTGGCATTTAGGGCTGAATAATTCTTTGTTGTGGGTCCTGTCCTATGCTTTGTAAGATGTTTAACAGCATCCCTGGCTATTTACCCACTAGATGCCGCCACTCTGCAAAAGTTGTGATGATCAAAAATGTCTTTAGACATTATCCAATGTTTTCTGGTGGCGGGGGAGAGAAGAGCAAAATTGCCCCTGGTTGAGGACCACCGAGCTAGCTATGTCACTCACTGGTGCCAGCGCTTCCTCATTGTCTACAAGATGGACCCTGAATCCTGCAGTCTCTTTCTACACACGGCCATCGACTGGGGTCTTCTCAGGCCTGGTCATAGCCAGGCCTGACCAGGTAGGCCCAGCCTCCTGGAGACCTTGGAAATTGTCACGTTCAAAGAGATATCATCATCAGAGTGGACAATGCTGAAATCAGTGCACTGAACTAGAAAGTGAAGTCTGAAGAACCACATGAGGTTCAGGGCAAAAACAAAGGAGTTCTTCACAAGCAGGGCCTCTAAAGTTTCAGTACAACACGATACTTCCCCAACGTGCCCAGTTCTCTTTCTCCCGAAACCAATGTAGCAGCACAAAGCTTAACAAAGCAGGCCTTTTACAAAGAAAATTACCTTAAATCAAAAAGAATAGAAACAAGATACTTGGCATTAATGGTAATAATAACCAGATTCCTGTGAAGGGCTAAAATATTGCTACTTTAGTCATTGATTGTTTTGGGAATTTGTACTTTTCAAACTCAATATCAAGCCCTTCTGGAACTTTTTGTGGAGTGTTTCTGCTGCTGCCAAGTAACCCAGGGAAAAGGAGAGAGAGTTGTTTTGTCTAGCATGTTTCTTCTCCCGCTGAGAAAGGGAGTTCTAGGCGGTCTGCTTTTTCTCTTTGTTTTTTTTTTCATTTGAATGGTTTGGCGATATTGCAAGTACTTCAGTCAGGCCCACGGAGGTGCCCCCACAACGTGACCCTTGTGCAGGATCTGTCCGGAGCGCTTTGTCATTTTGCTGTAGGGATTCCTGGATTTCCCTTGTCCTTCCTCTGCAGGACTTTCAAAGGATGACACCATTTGACTCAAAAACCATAATGCCAGAAATATAATCCACAAAAAAAAAATCTAAGCATTAGCCTTTTTCACATTTCCTTGTCTGTTTCCCTAATTCTTTGACCCTGTGACTTGCAACTTGCCCATTACCCCTTCCAGACAGCTTGGGTCCTGGCCTGGAGGCCACCTCCTCAGCGGAGACCCAGCTCAGAAAGGCGCCTTGTCTCTTAGCGTGGAGGTCATGCGGGCCAAGCTGTGGCTCTGGGTGAGGAGGCAGAGCTCTCTCCGTAGGTCATAACTAACTTGTAATTATCCGTCTCTCCAGCTAACATATTATCCCTCTTTCATAGTCAGAAAAGTGGGCTGAGAGGCCAACTCAAAATTAGAGTTGGACCCAAGGCAAAAAGCCTGGAATGTCAACAAGAATTGCAATCATAGTGAATATTTGAGTAGTTACTATTAAGTCAGCCTTAGGTTAGGCATTCTGTGTGCATTATTTTGTTTAATTATCACATCACCTTTACAAGATAAGTACTGTTATTATACTTCTTTTACAGATCAGAAAACATGGTTTAGGAAAGTTAAATTATTTGCAACAGGTCACGTAACTTCCAAAAGGTATAGCAAGGACATTCAGTGTTCCTTGTACCTTCTACCCTTTGCTGCCTCAATTCCTCCCTTTTGGAGAATTTATGAAGACATTTAGAGGGGGCTGTGAGTGTTCCCAGAGAACCCCACCTTTGGGCACATGGAAGACTTGAAAAAGCCAAATCTCGAGTATTTTGAAAAAGCTGACCTCACTCATGGCTCTTGGGTTGTGCTGGGTTGAGCACGTTCTCTGCCTCTTATTTAAAATAAAATATATTGATATTTGAGGAAAGCTTTACAGTTATAAATTTCAGTTTCATTGATCGAGTTCATCAGTATCTTTATGGATATTATTTATAAAGACAATATGAATCCTTCCCCTTCAGCATCATGATAAACTAAAGTGATTTCTCTGGGCTTCAGTTTCCTTACTTGTAAAGGAAGGATTTGGGCAACTTTGAACTCTACAATCTCTTTGGACTTTATGCTCGGTACATGCACACGAGTACCTTTGAGCCCACTCAAAGACCTGGAATCCCTAATGTGAGGTGTCCGTCTTGTCCCATTGGCTCCTGCATTGTAGAATTCTGGTTCCAGAATGGCCAATCACCATGCCTGAGGATTTGCAACTCCAGTCATCTAAGCAACTGGCCTCCTTGCCCAGGAGGATGCTATTTGCACACAGTCCCCAGCCCTCACTGTCCCAGGATCTATAAACATCAACAGGTATATGCCAAACTAGTTGGTTTGCTCTGGGAAGCTCCTGCCTCCCTAGGAAGAGCACTTGAGTCAGTCTTCCCACTCTACAGGCAGCAGACAGAACTAAATAGTCTCCGTCCTTCCTGGACCAGAGGTGAAGAAGGCTGCAGGAAGACCTCCTAGTGGAGTTACCATTCTAGGGCATGAGTTTCCCTGGGATGAACTTGGAGAAGGCCCAAGGGAGGAGGCACATGAAACCAGGAGTGAGTGCAAACTGGAAGGATGATTGACTCGGGTTCATTCTGGGGGCCTCGGGGAATGTGCTGTACTGGAAAGGCACCTCCTCCCAAGGGCTGTCGGAACGGACCACATGCGCAGGTCAAGGAGGATCCAGGGGAGGAACGATGGGCTTAACGTGTTCATTGTACACGAGAAAACTTCGCTATAATCTAGGATGGTCCAAAGGTGTAGTGGGAAACCAAGATAGTTATTATCTAAACAATATTGACACAGGAGAGGCAAGAAGGAAGGAAAAACGAGCATTTAATATTAATATCAAATGATAATATTAATACAGGTCAAAATCATGGCATCCCCATTGGAGGCAAGCTCTGACAGACTTGTAAAGATTGAAAGGTCCTCATTGTGTGGTGCAGAGGAGACATTAGTTAGCAAACTGCAACCCATGGGCCAAATGTGGCCTGTTGACCACTGTCAATGCAGTTTATTGGAACAGAAACCCACTCGCGTATGCACGGACCGTGCCTGCTTTTGTGTCACCATGGCAGAGCCCAGTAGTTGCAACAGAGATCATATGGTGTTCAAAGCTGACATATTTACCCTCTGGTTCTTTACAGAAGAACCAGGTGTGCTGACCCCTGATGGAGAGGAAGGAACGCATGGCTCTAAGTCCTGGACCCACAACTTTGAACCCGCACTAGCTTTTGTAATCGACCTTCCAAAGTCTTAACTTTTCATCTGTGAAATGGGGAGCTATCCTACCAGTGCCGACTAAACACTTAACTCACTAATTACGATAATTTACGATACTAAATAAAGTAATAAATATAAAAAGGCGTGTTAAACTGGAAAAAGTTACACAGACACTAAATTGCATTAGGACTGTTTTCAAAGTATTTGGTAAAAAAGAGAAGGCAAAGAAAGTTGTGTTTTTTTCCCCCTCAGTAGAGGTAAAAAAGACATAAATAATAAATGATTGCCAAAGGGCACATGAGGCTTTTTATTTGTGTCAGTTACTGTATATAGTTTTGAGGTGATTTAAGCTGGGCTATTAAAATGAAAGAGAAAGAAATAAAATCCGCAGTGATCTTGAGGACGGATTGAAGAGGTTAGTTAGGCGTGAGGTACAACAGGGTATATGGTGGTCAGAGGGGGGCGCCCGCTCACCTAGGGGCTGCCGAGTGGGACTCGGGGAAAGGAAGAATGGGAAGGCAAACCCAGGAGCTACTGCACGGGATAGATTTATAACAATTATGTACTGTTTACCTCAAATGGATATGTAGCTGGGCATCTTGTATTTTTATTTGCTAAGTCTGGCAATTGTCCCTACCAAGTGAGGTTCCAGAGAGGGCGCCAGTACAGGGCTCCCCCTCCGTCCTGTCACAAAGCTTGTCTTCGATTCTAGGTCCCCAAACCCTGAATCTTAAGCAAAAATAAATAAGAACGAAAGAGCTGAATGAACATCTGATGGCGATGTTCTAGAAAGCCCTCGGGAGCTGTCCAGTTCTGTCCGTTCCTAGGCTGGGGGGCTCAGCCCTTCTTTTAATTCTGCAAATGATGCTTCTCGTTTCCAAATTATTCCTGTTTCTTAAACCAGTCAGGGTTGGTTTCTCCTCTGTGCTGTCAAAAGAGCCCTGACCAGATATATATCAGTACACCCCAAGCAGTATCTAATAGGATGCCGTGAGGAGGGCGGGCCGGTGAAGGCTGGACGGAGTGAGGACGTAACTCGGGACGGCTTGCTGAGCCAGGATCTGCCCGCGGGCGGGCGGAGAGGAGCAGGAAAGAGCACTCCGGACCCAGGATCTGGTGTTTACATTTGCAATACCGTAAAGTCACAGGAAGCTCCTCAGGGCTCTTGAGTCGGGGAGGGACGTGATCAAAATGACATTTGCTTTAAAAAATTATTCCTAACGCTGGCTTGAAAGCGTTTTGGCAGGGGAAGATGGCGGCAGGATAGCTGGCTGTTCTCGCGGTCCATGTGATGGGCTGGAGTCTGGCCGGAAAGAGAAAATCAGCGTAGAGGAGATTCTTGGATTTTAGTGACTTTCTGGTCACGGGGAACATCCCCATGGGAGTATAGGGAAGAGCTCCAGTGGGTCGGGAATGGCAGTAAGTCAGCCTGGGGCGGTGGCCAAGGCCATGGGCTTCCCAGGCCCTGGGGCCACAGGGCAGGCCCGACAGGAGTGCGGAGAAAAGGAGCTGCTAGCTGTGCAGGCCGTGAGGCCCATTCTTCCAGTTGGCTCGGCCTCTCCGGCCCCCGGGAGGGATGTGGTGAGAGTGGAGCCCATGCAGCAGAAAGTGACAGGGATGATTAAAGGGATGGAAAATCAGGCCCATGAAGAAAGGTTAAAGGGATTGCTGCTATTTAGCCTGGAGAAGAGAGACAGCGATGTAATAGCTCCCTGCAAGTCCCTGCACGGTTATTAATAGACGCGTGCTAGGCAGCTGCCCCGCACATCCTGGGAAGGCAGCACCCTCAGAGCCTGCCAGTGCCTCCGCAGAGGGGAGAGGGAGCGGCAGGCCCCCCAGGAAGGCAGAGGCATAATTATAAAGGCTCTTTTGTGGTCTCTCCCAAATGCTCTCTCCCCTCCCCTTTGTTTTTGGCATCTGTCATTACGTGGTGCAAACCACAGCCAGGCCTCTCGAAGGCACCGATATCTGCTTTCCTGTGGACTGGGGAGGTAATGTGGCCATAAAATTGACGACTTAGATAAATACCGGTACAAAGGGCAGCCTGTGCTGAGCTCCGCGGAGCATTCTGACAGGTTTCCCAACCGGACTGACTGGGACGAGCTGTCCCATCATTCACCTGCAGCCCAGCCCATGCCATCTGGGCTCCCCTGACTGACACTCTAGGACTTCACCTTGGCTTGGCCTCCCTGTCTAATTTGTCGCTTTGGCAGCTAGAGAGGTCTTCTATTTCTTCTCAGGTCACGTATGTTTCATTTCACTTTTCCTTTTTTCTATCTTTTTAAAATGTGAAACTCTTCTCAGCAGGCTGGCCTCTTGCTCTCTTGGCTGGATCGCCACACTCTCTCCCCGAAGAGGCAAGGGAGCCCTGTCCTAGGCCCCGTCAGACCCCTGCTGGGGCGGCCCCGCGCCTGGACGTGTGGTGACTGCATTTCCCGATGCACGTGTAAGGCACATGGTCACGGGAGGAAGTTACGGACCTTCTCACAAGCCAAGGATCAGGCACAGGAATCCTTGGTTCTGCAAAGGCGCGTGCCCCTCCCTGAGCTCGATTCTGCCGAAAAAATCAGAACAATTCCTATTATTTTCGGTTCCCAGACCTTCAGTGTGCCAGGCTTCAGGTTCACTTCCTACGCCTCTCTCTTCATCCGGATCTGCAAGTAATTTAAACCCATTTTCACAGAGCGCACAGACATTCCTCTTGTTTACACTAGAGACAAGTTTTCCTCAATTGACGCAATCCTGTTAATGAAGTAATGACTTTCTTCCTCATTTAAAGGTAATTTCGGTGGGTGTCGTGACATGGAGGAGGAACGTGAGTGCCTCTTCTGTCCTGGTGTGTGAAGGGCAGGCTGTGTGGGCCACGTCCCCCTGCTCCTGGCTGGGCCTTCTCACCTTTCTCACCTGTTCTGGACCCTTGATGGGGGCGGAGTGAGGCTGGGACCAGGACTCGGCGAAGAAGCTGACTAAACACGGACCGATTTGATTAGGGACACTGCAGAGCCTGCATGTGCTTGGAAACGGATGTCAAGGCTGGGGCTGGGTAGATGTTGCTTTGTTTTAAAAATGGATTTGAGGGGGCTGGGGCGGGTGAAGAGGGTCGAAAGGCACAAACTTCCAGTTATCAAATAACTCACGGGGATATAATGTACAGCATGGTGACTATAATTATTTGAAAGTGGCTAAGAGTAAATCATAAAAGCTCTCATTACAAGAAAAAATTTATAACTATGCGTGGTGACAGATGTTAACCAATTATGTTAGTGATCACCTCACAATGTATACAAATATTGAATCATTATGTTGCACACCAAACTAATATAATGTTATATGTCGATTATACCTCAATGAAAAAAGTAAAAAAGATTTTGAGTAATGAATTGGATTTGCTTCTAAGATTATTAACATCTAAGAAATGGTGACCAGCACATACACTGTTTTCAAGGTCATAACCGATGATGGTCAGGACATGTCACTGGAGTCAAGGGTTTAAAATCCAAGGGGAAGGAAGCTCATGCAGGAGAGGTGACAAGATGCGGGGGTGGCAGAGAGCCTTGGGTGCTCTTGGCTAAGTCCCTTTAGTTCACCATCAGGGCCCAGATTCCTCATTTGTAAAACAGGGGCGACTGGGTGAAACTTCTAAGGCCCTTTCTCCCGTCCATGTGCTGCGGTACAAAGAAATCTAGAGACTTTGTTATTGGTTGCTTCCATTCCAGGTCCTCCCACCATGTGTTCCAGTAAGAATCAATCTAGAGGATGACTCTGGGAGGAAGGGACCTCTCTTCCATTGTCTTTCTTCGAGCTGGGACAATCAGTGTATTATGTATTAGTAATGCTAGTTAGAACTAGTTACCACTGTGTATTCTACAGGGGAATTTGTTCTATGCAGTGATTTTAAAAATAACTTAGAAAATTTTGGTAATTACTTGGGAATTTATCTCCAAAAGCACATGGGAGCTAGATGGTAACAAGAGACAATACCAGCTGACGTTTTGTAGGTATTTACTATTCTAGGCACTTTGATGCATTTTCTCCTTCTCTCTTTCTCAGGGATTGGCAAACTTTTAATTTTTTGAATCCTCGCCTGATGATATGTTTATTGATTTTAGACAGAGAGGCAGGGAGAGAAAGTGACATTAATGTGAGAGAGGAACACTGGTCGGTTGCCTCCTGTGTGCATTTCGAACAGGGATCGAACCCACAACATTTTTGGTGCACGGGACGATGCTCCGATCAACCGAGCCACCTGGCCAGGCAGGACTGGCAAACTTTCCCTGCAAAGAACCAGACAGTAAGTATTTCAGGCTGTGCACCATCTTGTGTCTGTTGCAACTCTTCAACTTTGCTGTTGTAGCAGAAAAGCAACTGCAGGCAATTTTTATACAAATGTTCACGGCTATGTTGCAATGGAAATTTTTTCATGGATCCTGAAATTTGAATTTTATATAATTTCATGTGTTACAAAATATTAAAAAAATTTCAATGATTTAAAATGCAAAAACTATTCTTAGCTCACATTTGGCCCACAGACCATAGTTCCCTAGCCTTAGTTCTTTACCACAGTTCTTTGAGGGAGGAGCTATTTTATAGATGAACAAATCAAGGCTAATGAGGTTAACTAACTTGTCTAGGTTTACTGTTTAGAAGTCATAGAGCTGGAATATAACCCAAAAGGCCATTTTCAAGGGCTTGAACTTTTAACAGCCACACTTCAGGGTTTGCCAATGGTGGAATTTGGGGGACCTTGCTCCCTCTGACTTTGGTTTAGCATAGTTACAACATCATCTTTTTGACTCTTTTTTGTCATGGTAGTGCAGATGGAAAATGTTAGAGGAAGGCTGGTCTCTCACGGGCAAGGAGATACCTGGCTGGCTTAGGAGTCGTGTGGGACAATAGCTGAACAGGGGACCGAGCGGCAGGGAGAGGGAGTCAACTCGTGGGACCTCAGGATCCAGGGGGAGGCCTGGCCACCCTCGTCCAGGGAGTTTGGCCTGGGGGTCAGCTCAGCTCCTTCTTGGGATGGAGAGAGTTGAGGCCGAGGCAGGGAAAGAGAGACTGCCATGCCTCCTCTGCCCCCCATTCTGGCTCCTGAAATCTTGAGAGTTGTCGAGTGCTTCTCTGGACAGACCTTGTCTTTAGAGCTAAACTGTCACCTCTCCGGGGAGGCCTATGTCTTCTCCTACTGTCCTCTTCACACCCAGTGTGGTCTGGGCACACAGGGTTGCAGGGGAGTGAGACCTTCCAAATCCAGAACACAGTGCTTCAGGCGGCCATAGGCCGCCCAGTGCTGGAAGTGTTTGGGGATGCTCACTATGTGCAGACGCTGGCATCGAGGACCTCTGGGGCTGGGAGATGAGTGTGGAAGAGGGTTTGGAGACTGTACCCATGTACATGTATTTGCTGAGTGCCTCGTATGTGTTGGATCCAGGAGACCCCATATATATTATTTCCTTTGATTCCCACATCTGACTTCTGAGCCTCAGTTTCGTCATCTGTCTAATGGGATCACACTCATTGTTTTCCTGAACAGATGCAGCAGATGGCTGCAGAGCCCGTCTGGTCTGCTCCCTGCAGCTCATCACGGGCCCCCTACTTTGGGCTGCAGAGAACAATGGGCTGCAGTTTTCATTGTGACTCTTGTTAGTAATTCTGCTTGAACAAATTATTTGAACTCCTCAGGTTTCAGTTCCTTCATCTGTTTAAGGGTTGCCCCGACTTTGAGGGTTGCCATGAAACAGAAAATGACATCGTAGGAAGGTCCCTAACACAGTACTAGGCATGGAGCAAGTTGTACACGTGGTCGCTTTCTTCCTTCTGCTGCAAGATGATGTGGTTTCGTGAGGCTGACTGAACAATCAGTCTTACTCCGTTTGAGGTTTTTCAGGGCCTAGCAGAAAGCCAGGCGTGGAGCAGACACTTAATAAATATTTGTCGAAGGAATGGATACACAATGCTTCTATCCACTGATGCCAGCCATCTGGTTACTTAGAAACTTCTAAATGGATAACTTTTTTTCAAGATGATATCAATATCATTTTATTTTGTCAGTCTTTAAAAATCATTTCTTATGGTTCAATTATAGTTGACATACAATATTATATTAGTTTCAGGTGCACACCCCAGCGATTAGATATTTAATGTCCTTACTAAGTGACCATCCCGATTAATTTCATTCACATCTATACCATACATAGTTATTAAGATAATATTGACTATATGCCCTATGCTGACTATTCTGTAACAACCAATTTGTATTTCTGAATCCTCTCACCTTTTCACACAGCCCCCCTCCCCTCTGCCAGAATGTTCTCTATATCTATGAGTCAGTTTCTGTCCTGTTTGTTTGTTTGTTTTTTAGATTCAGTTGTCGATAGATATGTATTTATTGCCATTTAATGCTTAGTGTTTTTTATCTTCTTTTCCTTCTTCTTCTTCTTCTTCAAGAAGATCCTTTAACATTTCATATAATACTGGTCTGGGGGTGATGAACTCCTTTAACTTTTTCTTGTCTGGGAAGCTCTTTCTATGTTCTTCAATTCTTCACTTTCCTTTGAATGATGGATGTCACCCTAGAATACAAGCTGAAAAAATGATCTAAAACATATAAATATGAACGCTTTCAGGCCTTACTGATGCAGATGCGTTGGGAGCAATGAGTGAATCAGCAAAAGCCCGCAAGGGACTGTAGGAGGTGGTCTGTTTTTTTCAGGTAACTCCAGCTAAGTCACCAGTTTTATTTATTTACTGCCCATCCACCTGTTCATCCAATCATTCAGCAGTGGCCTGGGGGGACTCTCAGGACCTCCTTTAATACACAGAAAAGAAAGATTATCTGGAGTATGTCGATTATTTGAAGATAAATAGAAGCTTCCGAGCTGCTTATGGGAGCTTGCATACTGCTTGTTCTCAAGGGTTTTAGACATTCCTCCAATATCCTGCGTGCTCGGTTTCTGTGTACCATCTCTGAAGAATCCTTGTGCCAATTGGAAGTGCTGAGTGCATCTGTCTGTCGCGTGTTTAGTGCATCTGAAGAGGAAGTGCTAACCCAGGGCCTGGTTCCTGAGCAGGGAGGGGTGTCTCATTTTTGACATTGAAAATGATGTATGGACTCCTAGGAGTCCTTTGAACTGGCTGCAGCCGGGCCACGATTCTTGGAATCAAAAGATGGGTCGAAGAACTCCTTTTCTGTATGTGTGATTCGGGCACACAGTAATCCATTCAGATTCACAGAGACATGCATGGCTGTTTGGCCCTATGCTAAAATGGTTCCAGGTTTCAATGCTTTTGGAACTTCTGTTTGTGCATTTTTTTGCTACCTGCTGTCTTACAACTATCCCTTCTATCTACAATTCTCAGTATGTCTGTCATTAACAGTTCAAACCCTTTCTTCTAGCTGGTTCACTGCTTCTGATATTCCATAGATCAAACAATTGAATAACACCAACAATAAAAACAACCACCTGGCAGGTAAGTGTGTGAGAACCATTTGTGAAACAAGAGTTAAAAGGATCTGAATGAATCTAAGAGGCTTTTCAGTGAGCAAACGGCCTGAACTTTGGAACCTAGGTATTGTGATGTCTACTACACTGGCTGTTTGGGGGCCTTTTCTACTTCTTTATTCTTGCACGTCGGCTGGAGAAGTGACTCCAGGATTGGTGGGTGTGTCTTTCCATGGCACACCTCTGAGGTGGGGATGTCGCTTCATTTGCCAGAGAGGGGGCCTGAGGGGAGCACAGAAAAGTGTGAGTAATAGTGCTGCGTGGGGCATGGCCCCCAGGACCATGCTAAACGAAATGGTGGGGTGGGGTGTTTATCTGCCAAGGGCCCTATTGGGGACTCGCCTGTCACAATTTTGAGCTGATTTTTAATACTTGGATCAGAGCTGCTTATTTCTTTATGCCTTTCAAAGACTTTCCAGAAAAATTCTGAGAAATATGTCAAAAGGAAGCACTCAGGAGTCGGGAGCCCGGAGTTGCAGACTAGGCCCAGCTCTGCGAGGCTGCTTTTCCTTTCTGAACCCGGGTTGCACACCGTGGGCGGCCTTGGTAAAACCGGCATTTGCTAGGATCCCTCTGATGGCACTCCGTGTGTCTTTGACTTTCTCTAGCTGCAGAGCTGAGTGTCTTCAGGACCAGGGGGACGACGCGGCTGTGAAAGGACAGCCTGTCTTCCTGTGGGAAACAGCTGGGCAGTGCAGTGGTCTGCAGAGCATCGCAGCATCATGGCCACCAGACGGGCTCACCTCAGGGACCCCCTCCCCCAGCACTCGGCACGGGCCCCTGGCTCTAGAAGTACCTGGATGAGATGGGAGGGGACGTTGACTCTTTAGGTCCAGCTTCATTCCCTTTGGGATCCCTCTGTCTCTGCATTTATTCTCTTCAGCCACTCCTGGCGGGAGCCACCGACAGGCTTGCCCTGTTCCCCAGCCAATTCTGACCAAGGCAGGAAATGGATGTGGAGCCTCAGCCTGCCACTGGAGGGAGGAGGGGCTGGAATTCGGTCTCATGTTTTCAATCAGTAACAATCGTGCCTTGGTTAAACCTCAGAGGCGACGGTGCTACCACCACTCAAAGCTGATAGTAAGTCATGTTCCTCAGATGTGGGATCCAGAGGCTTAGGCACGACTCGCAGGCTCCTGGGTGCCTTCCTCCTGCTCTCAAATCTCCTCTTCTCAAATCCAAATGAGGATTGGGTGTGCCAGAGGCAGCCTGGCTGCCTGGGCACCCCCCACTTCCAGAATTCCCATTCATCCCCTCCCCCAATGGCATAAGCTGCAGTTCATGAATCCACAGTCTCTCCATAGTCATGTCTAGCATTCCAACCCAGCTTCTCTTCCTTGAGTCCTGGTTTGAGGCTGGAGGGTCTCTCCAAGTTGCAGTAGCCTGCTGGGCAGGGTCCCGCTGAGGATGGACAGCTCAGGATCCTCCCATCGGTGCCTGGATTCCGCTGGCGTCTCTGCCTGTCTCAGCAGGGCCAGACTCTCAGCTGTCACCTGAAAGAATCACACCTGAGCTTGTCTTGCACGGCTCAGAGCCCTCCCAGAAGTGGCTTCTGAGGCTGGAACCATTAGCCCAATCCCAACACACTTGGTTCCCAAGCCTGCCTCTCTTCCATGCCCCTAGAAAAGCAAGAGAAGACCAGTAAATACCTTTTGAAAGAACGTCTGAGCTTGTGGAAGAACCATTCTGTGATTTAGACTTGGGAGGCCCAGGTCTCCCTAAAATCTTCTCGAGAGACCTCAGTAGACTTGAACTGTAACTAATAGCTGCTAAGCCATCATCTTGGAAAAGGTAACATGAGGAAGCTTGTAGAGATGGGAGCTTTTGGTATTTGAGGAGCAGACTGAAAACAGAGAAGCCGAGGAGGATATAGAATTTGTCAGGGTGTCTGCCCGGAGGCGAGTGTGTTCTGATTCTAGACGACAGGTGCTGGGTCCCAGACACAGGGGCACAGGGGTGACCACAAATGGCCCCGCAGCCATGCAATGCCTGGGCTGTGATTCTGGGCTCCTAAGTGCAAGTCCTGGCTGCTGCCGGCCACATGGTGTCCCTCCACCTCCCCTCCAGGGTCCCAGGCAGGTGGACACCTGACACCATGGCCTACCTTTTCAGTCCTCTCTGGGTTTGCTGTTTGACAAGGAGAGCCAGGACGAGCACGTCCCTGCTGGATGCTCTGGGGAGAAGGAGCTTCGTTCGGAGCATGTAAAGGGGACCCCTGCTGCCAGCCAGGTCCTCTGACTGAGCCAAACCCACCTGCAACTTGCAGGAGGAGATGCCTTCCTACCCATACATGTGTCCCGCCTCTGCACTCCTCTCTGGGTGCCTGGCCTCAACTATCCCGGACAGAGTATGAGGGCAAATCCCAGAGGCATCTGCACTGCTCACCAGGACCTGGTGCCTCCATGCTGTTTCTCAGAAAAAAAGCCCACAGCAGGAGGGCCTCTTTAGAGTCCTCTGCAACACCCCTTAGGGGCCCAAGAGGGGAGATCTCAAAACCTTCGGAAAAGTCTGGGAGTTAGAGAGGGGTTGGGGAGGCAGTGAAGCCCACTTGAGGTTCTGAAAACCCGCTTGAATCTCTGCCTGTCTCAGGGCGATAGTGGGGCGGTAGCGCCCCCTGGTGGTCATCATGTCCAGGCTCTGCACCTCTTGCCGGGGTCCGACCAGTCCTCTCCATGGGTCGCCCACTCCCTATGCCTGCCTGTCCACTGTTCTTTCCTTCTATCATTTTCTTTTATCTATTCTCTTCTCTCTTTCTTCTGGCAGAATTTAGCTTTTGTCTTTTGAAACTTCGCTGCAGAAAACCATCCTGTAGGGGCCAAGATGGATAAACTAACAGCAATAAGGCTAATAAAGTGTGATGCGTTAGCACTGTCCAGGAACTCACCTGGCTGGAGCAATATACTCCTTTCAATGCAGCACTTTTCTTTCAGATTTCCTCCATTCCATTCCAACCTTAGACAACTGCAACGGTCTGAATGCCCATGCAGTGCTGGTCTCCCATTGGGGATTTCTTCCCTGCCTCCTTTTACCTCTGGCCAGAGGTACCTTATTCCTGATGGGCGAGGAAAAAGGCCTGGCTGTGGAAGGGTGTGAGTGCAGCGGGATCTCCAGCTGCCCTGCCCCCAACTCCCTCTAACTCGTGCTGGTCACAGTGACCTGGCTTTCTTCAGTCTCAGAGCACAGTCCCTCAAGCTTGGCCACCTCGTTGCATAAGGTAGATGAGAAGTAGTGGCCTCAGCGGAGTTCTGCATCTCCCACCTCCATCAGCCCCACCTGCCTTGGCGTCTGCAGGGTCCTGGCTTCTTGCTGCTTGCCATCCAGCTGCAGAGCAAGGTGAAGGGCCTGTGAGTAGGGGGGGAAGGGAGGAAGCACCCACTTCCAGGAGGCCAGGATGGGAATCCTCTTCCACCCCAAATGGGCCTAAAGACACTAGTTAAAGGTCAGAGGAGTTTTATTTTCTTAAATGGACCCCCCCAAATATTCAATAAAAATGAGGCATATTATAGTGCTAAAAACCCTTGGCATGGGTTTCTGTCCTGACACAGAGAAGCACTCACTCCCTGCCCCCAGGCCTTACTCTCCCCACCTGCTCGGAGGCTGGAACACACTCCCACTCCCAAAGATCTTTTTTTGCGCCTCATTTCTGTGGTTCCAGTTCTCTTGCTTTTGCGCACGGGGCCAGGTAGAGTGCGGCTTTATCTGTGCAAACGGGATCCCGTCCTTGTGCCGAGTACCTGGCACCCCCTCCCATGGATTCTGAACTTGCATTTTTGCTGGAGTAATATTTTTCTAGTGTTTATTTTGAAAAGGTCTGCATCTGTGGTGACCATCTCCCATTTGGAAAATTAACTGCTTACAGATGTTGCGTGTGGCACAGTGTTCTCCCAGGCAACGAAACCACTGGGGTTTGGCCATCGTTTCAAAAGGAAGAGGAGGGGAGAAAAGCTGCATGTCTCTGATGTAGGTGGCAAAACTTCTTGACCTTTTATAAAATGCTCGAATGAGACTGACTTTTGGAAATTGAAGGGTGGAGAGTTTAAATTTTGAGAGCCCGAGTGTTAAAAAGCTCTCAATGAAAGGGCCGTTTGTGGGCTGCGTGTGGCTGTGATGGCAGAGGAGGAATGCCGTCCGCCCCTGCACACAGAGCTTGGGGTTCGGTCCCCACCCACCCACAGCCCGTGGTCCCTTCTGGCCGGTCCAGGCAGCGACTTCCCCTGGGTCCAGGATGACTCTCTGAGTTTAGGAAAGGACAGCCCAGCCTAGAGCGGAACCCAAGAGATCCTTCCCACGCTGGGGTCCTGGGTGTACTCGTGGCCCTGCGTCCTCTGTCCCTTCCCCACCTTGGTTTCTGCTCTCCCTAGGAACCTCTTCCTTGAGGCCTCACGCCCAGGCATCAGCCCCGATCTTCCTTCCCATGCACAGCAGAAGAGCCGTCCGGGCCTGAACAAAGACATCTTGGGAGATTCCAAGGGACCCCTGTACAAAGCCCGTTTTTGTGTTCTAATTTACTGGTCACCCCCAACTCCTCTCAGCAGTTTGGAAGTCCAGACACAAGACTGGAAACTAAGGAGGAGGACTCAGAGCCAGCTCTTAGTGTGGGTGCTTATGGGGGTGGTGCGTGTGTGGTGGGTGGAGTACATATGTGATGTTATATATGGGGGGTGTGGTGGGTACAGTGTGTGTGGTGTCTGTATATGATATGTGTGTGTTGTGTGTGCATGGGGAGTGTACGGCGAGGGTGGTGTTTACAGGCAGGGGTAGGGTGTACGTGTGTGGGTGTGTGGTTTGTGCAGGTGTGGTTGTATTTGTGGCTGTGAGGGGCAGGTAGTGGAGCAGCATCTTTCCCCCGCCGGTGCTCACCAGGGACATTTCTCATCTGGGTCTGTAACGGCTTCCTTTTCACTACACTTGCAATTCCCTCTCTCAGTTCCACGAGTTCTCTGGTCTCTGCTTCTTCCCACCGGGAGGCGGATTCCTGCTGCCTGGGGCCGGGGAGAGTGACCAAGAGCAAACCTGGAGCAGGAGAGAACCTCAGAGACGGCCTCTAAATTACAATGAATCTGAGCGCTTGACATATGAGAGGACTGAGGCCCAATCTGTACAGTCTATTTGAACTACATCTTTATGCTGGTTCCAAATCAGTAGATTTAAACACTGTGGATTTAAACACTTCTTTGTATTTTAGGAAAGATTTTCTTCATAAAAGAGGTAGCTAAAAATGACAGAGGGAGTATATGGAATACTCACTGTAGGCAGCTGGATGTGTGTTTGGAATATGGAGATTCGGAAGACAAACCTCAAGCTAGATACAATTTTTAAAAAGTCCCATACAATAAATACGGGATGAATAAATTGAGTTAAGGCGAATTTACGATTAGGGATAGTGTTTCCTTTTTAGACACAGTAACTGTTTTTAAGACTAGTAATTCAGCAGGAAATGTCGTAAGTCGTATGCAGATCTCTTTCTGCGTGTGGAATAAGGGGAAGTGCAATGACTCCTTTTCCAGAGAAACAGCAGGAACATTTATCAGCATGTCTGTCATTCGCCGAAGTGAAGTCTGGTACGAAGCGGGGGACACGGGAAAGAAGAAGGCAGGCGAAGGACAGAGGCCGCTGGTGGACAATGGGACCCTAAGACTCAGGGCCCTCCTTCGGTGGAGATCGTGGGCAACCCTTTGAGCTAAGGCCCCTGGCCGCCCAGGGCTTGCATGTGAGCACATCCGAGAGCAAGTCTTTATCTCGGGTCCTTTCATCATAAAACGGCAAACCGAAGGATCCCCTTTTAGGCTCTAAATCTGGGACGAAGAGGAAGAAACTGACAATTGCTTCGCAGGTGATCACCCAGAGAAAAATCTTTTCTTGCTGTGCAAGCATTCTCAGGACTTTGGAGGGCTTTTCTTGGTTGAAAACCATCATAACCTTGGTGGGGAAACCGGCCCCACTCCCTAGAGCGGTTGCCCCGCCCCTCGCCACCCTCACAGAGCGGAGGCACAGGACAGGGCCCGCGGCTCAGGCGAACGTGCAGCCTCTCTTTTGGCCACCATCTGTTTTCTCGTTTATTTGTACTTGGTCCACACGATGCCAAACAACTGGTTTGGCTGGTTTTTGTTTCAGTAAATGGATGAGACTGACCTGTTGGATGTCCTGCGGAGACAGAAGGTTTGAGCGTTCTGTTTGTATGAGGTACTTTGATACAGCGAATCTGTAAGGATTTCAGGGTTTCAGAGTAGGTCTGGAAAAGCAACCACCAACCACACCACACCACGCCCAGACAGGAGGCCCTAGAAACGGAGTTTAGGGATGGATGGGGCTCAGAAGAACAGGGGCTGTTGGAGGGTGCTGATGTGATCCGTGCCAACTCTGGGGTCCTGGGCAGTGGCTGCGGGGAGGAGGGGCCCAGAGAGAAACTGGGTACAGGGCAGGGTGAGGGGCTTTTGGTCTGGCCTGCTTGAGCACCACCCATAGGGAGCATCCAGGCATTGGTGGCCCAAATCAGAAATATGGTGCTGGTAACTCAGTACAATTCTGCTCCCAATTCCAGTGTTATTCTCTGACACTGGCTGGATGTTCTACAGTTCAATGCTGACACTCTTTACCTGGAGATATTGTCAGATCCCACAGGTCGAGGGCTCAGAGCTACAAGAGTGCTCACCCCACCTCTTCAGATGTTGTTTGTTACCCGTGTTTCTGACGGACAGGCTATATATACATCAGAGGTTCCAGGGACCCTGCTCCTTGGGTTTGATTAATTTGCTAGAGTGGCTCACAGAACTCAGGAAAACGTTTTACCTACTAGATTACTAGTTTGTTATAAAAGGAGATAACTCAGGAAGAGTGAAGGGGCTTCCACGTCTGCTCTGAGCACACCACGTTCCCCAAATCTCCACGTTCTCACCAACCCAAAGCTCTCGGAACACCGTCCTTTCGGGTTTTCATGGAAGCTTCATTGCATAGGCACCCTTAACTAAATCACGGGACATGGGTGGTTGAACTCAATCTCCAACCTGGGTCCCCTCCCCAGAGGTTGCTGGAGGGTGGGACTGAAAGGCCCAACCCACCAATCACACGCTCGGTGTCCGTGGCAACCAGTTCCAATCTTTAGGTACTTTCCAATGTTATCTCATCAATACAAACTCAGGTGTGGTTGCAAAAAGTTTGTTGCAAACATCAGGACACCTGCACCTGTCTGACCCCTTAGGAAATATCAAGGGTTTTAGGAGCTCTGAGCCAGGAACAGGGTAAAGACCCAGCATCACACTCAGGTTCCTGCATGTGCCACTGCAGCATTATTTTCGCATGGCACGTTCTCCCTGAATCTAGCCACTGACAGTTGCTTGATGTTGACTTTCATAGCTGCTCCAATTCTGAGACAAGCTGGCACACTAGATTTGCCAGTTACAAGTGATTGACTTAGTTACGCAAATTAAAAATGGTTTAATATGCTTTTTCCCTACCCAACAAATTGTGTGGTTTGGAGAATTACCTGTGGTATATATCATGTGCTAAGCCTGAAGAAAGAAGTATAATGTTTTTATTAATGTAAAATAAGGCTGTTCCTAAACATGTAACCAAATGTGAAACAAATAACGAAAAGAAAAAAAGAAAGAAAGAAAAGAATAGCAATGGAGTGCTTACTACGTGCAGGTTCTTTACGTGTGTTGTTGCACATGACCCACAGCAGCGCTGAAGTAGGGATTAGTCCCATTTTGCAGAACAGAACATTAAGGGTCAGAAAGGAAAAGTAACCTGATTCAGGTCACACAGGTTGTGAGTGCCAGGGGTGAAACGCCAGCTCAAGCGGCTGGACTACAGAGTTCCAGCAATTCACCCCACCTGCTATACTGCTTTGGGATGTGGGAAAACAAGACAAGGCATCAGTTTGAAGAGCAGTCACACTGTGAGCCACTTTGGGTGTCTGCATGCGTTGCTTGGGCAGAAATGCCAGACCTTTGGTGATGCGACAGTACCTTGAATGATTTTGCAGAGCGAGTAATGTCCAGGCAAAGTGAACGGGGCAGAGTGAATCAGGCTGGGGAGAGGCAGGGTCTTCTGGTGGAGCCACAGGCTCCCGGGAGGGGTGTCTTGAAGGATGCTGTCTTAGGGTATGGAAAGATGAAGCCAGGGAAAGGGGTCCCTGAGACAAGGTGAGGAAGTGCCTTTCTCATCAAGGAGGTGGGGCCCCTGGCCAGGGTGGGGCTTGAGACTCCTGGGCTTGGGCAGGAGGGCTCTGGGGGGCTGCACATGTTATGCACACAGAGACACGTCACTCCGGTGTGGCACCTAGCATTGGCACCGCGTGACCTGCAACTTCAGACTTGCACTTTCTAACACCATGCAGGCTCTGGCAAATGCTTCTCCATTTGTTGGGAGGGGTATATCCTTGGAAGGAAAGGTGGCCATGTTTCCGTGTGAGGAAGGTCCCAGGGTTGTGTTGCTGGAATGTCAGAGAGGAATGCTGCTTCAAAGTGCGAGGAGGATTGCCGTGGAGGGTTCCTCAGGCAGAGAAAAATCTGATTGACTTGTTAAAACATTCATCTCAGCTAGCATCAGTGCTGTAAGTTCTTACCAAACATCATTTTCCAGAAGGGCTAAATAGTCATAACAATGCACATGTCTTTTACTGGTATACATTGATGTGTACCTCTAGATGGACCATGTGTGAGGCAGAACACTCATTCTTTACATTAGCAAGTGACCAGGTAGACTTTGAATGCAACTTAAAAATAATACTTCACTTTTATAAAGACACTAAGTGTAATAATATTAAATTTTCAGAAAATCAAATTAGAATGTCCTTATTTAAAATTTTATATTTATTAATTATAATGTGTATTTTGCCATTTCACTTTAATGGATACTTTTAAATGTTAAAAATAATTAAAATAAGCTTAAAATATATGTAAAAATAACTTTACTTTTTCTTTGTTTTACATTTTAATGAAATATACTCAAGTTAGGCAAATTTTGAATGGAATCACATTTTACATTAATCCTTTCAATTGCAATTTGAGGATGCGACTTGAGAGTGTGATAAAAATATAAAATAGGAGTCAAGTTCAGAAGCTGATAAGAATCAGCAAATTGTCCAAGAGGTGATCTGCCACATCTTTAAAAACTGCAGAAATAACAAAAGTGAGTAGTCTTTTCTTGGACCATTCCATATAAAATTTTCATACAGAAACTTAAAAACTATTTACGTCATGAAGATCTAATCAGTGACCAAAACAATGAGAAGGCAAAAGGGAATAATTCGTATCGAATTCACAAAGTAGACGTAACTCGTGCCTGCCTAGGAGACATGAAGAAAATGACACTTGTGGAGTCAGCCCAGTGGGAGGCGAAGAACCAACGGAGAGCGTGGGGCTTTGCTGGGCCGGGGGGGAGGCTGAGCCTCTGAAATGGCCCACGACGCCCTTCTCGCCACAGGATTGCATCCCAGCCCCATCCAAGTGAATGATTACCGATCTTGCATGAATATGACAGGAAATTTAATTTTTTATTTTATATCAAAGTTCTTTCAGTTGGAGAAAGAAACTGGCTTTTATGTACTAAGTCCAAAGATGGTCTTTTCTTAGTTCTGTACCAACCATGATGAATATTGAAGATTGCCTTTGACTAGAGAAGATATTCATGGCCAGAAAAGGAAAATCATGTGTCAACAAAAAAATCCCACAAGCAGTTGTTTGAGAAGAAAAAGGTGAATCGACAGCAAACAGTTGATAGTATTTAACAGGGACAAGTAAACACCAACACAGAACGTTGGCATAGTCTAAAAATAGAAATATTATGTGTCCAATATTTAGGCAAACAAAATTATGCTTTTTGTGATATTAATTGTATCATCTGTATAGAAAACACGGGCAAGTTGCCTAGGTTTCACAGAAATGATTAAAAAATTTGCTGCTAGAACGATGAAACATGAAGGAGATCTAAACCAAAATGATCGTGACTGAGGATGGAAGATTACAAAGAGATTGTTAAATTAATGGGCAATGAAATGATAAAAATATGCATGCATTTTAAAGAAGAAAATATTACTCAGTTCAACTAGATTGTAGCCAAGTCAAAAGTCATGTTGAATGACTTACATTTATGACGCTCATTAAACTGTCAGATGAAAACAAGAAACGAAATGAATGAGTAGTTTTTAAATTTTATACCTGCTGTGAAAAACGCAGACTTTGTCTTAGAAGACACAGCTTTAAAATGTAGCCGCTGATTTAAAAGTTTATTGAGGGTAAGCCTATGATAGCAATGCTAGCATGACTGGCAGAGAGAAAGGTATACAATCCAGAAGTCTGGCTGAAATGCAGAGGCACTCTCTGAACTGTGGTTTGAATTTCAACAAAGACACGCGCAGCTTCAGCGTGCTAGTAGCACTGGTATTCCCTGGAACAATTTAAAGATTATATGCCTTGTTTTCAATAAATTACATTTTATTGCCCAAAGGTGGAATGTCTCGCTGAAACACATATCAAATTTGACTTATGAACACTGGGCTCTACAATGGGAATTCCAGTGGAATGCTATGAAAGCAATTAGATTTAATTAATTCATTTTTAAAAAGCTTTTATTTATTTATTTTTAGACAGAGGGGAAAGGAGGGAGGAAGAGAGGGAGAGAAACATCAGTGTGCAGTAGCCTCTCATGAGCCCCCACACTGGGGACCAGGCCCACAATCCAGGC
>PVKM010020298.1:0-23471 GCA_004027735.1 Carollia perspicillata | reverse complement strand
GCTGGTTTGCTGAGTGGGCGGGGAGAGACGGGGGGCGGGGAGAGAGGCTGTATTAGTTGAGCAGTGCATGACCGAGTCACAGCGCTGCCTCGTCCCCTCAGTCCACGTCCTCACGTGGGCGCTGTATCGTCTCACATCATCACGAGGACAAGGGTGAGTACGCTAACAATCAGATCTTGAGAGAGACCACATTCGCATAACTCATACAACAGCATATTGTCACAATTGTTCTATTTTATGAATTATTGTCAATCTCTTACTACGTCTAATTTATAAATCAAACTTTATCGTGGGTATGTATGTATAGGAAAAACACATAGTATATGTATGGTCCGATGCTATTTACGGCTTCAGGCAGCCACTGGACGCTTGGAAGTACCCCCCTCCCCCAATAGATTAGAGGGGCTGCTGAAATTATGGAAGACATCTGTCTTCAGGAAGTAGCCTGTGATTGTGACGATCACAGGACAAATGGGCAAAGTGGTGCCATCAGGGACACTAAAGGGACCTGTTATCTGTTCTTGGTGCTGCCGACGTGCCTGCCGTCCCCCATCTCCACTTGTATTAGCATCAGCATCATCGTCAAACGCACGGTGAAGGTCGGCTGTCTGTGCTGTGCCCAGAGCCTCCTGGCACTTCCGTTTTCAAGCAACAGCATCTGGAGAGGCAGGGCGGCGTCAGGGATACGTCGGTGCAGCTCTGCCTCTGTGCCCACAGCCTCGCTGGGGCACCTGCCATACTCACAGCCAATGTGCCTGGGCAGATGGCAGGCGTGGTGCGCCATCAGCTGTCATTCCTGCCCCCAGGGGGCGGTACAGTCCTACCTGAAGCGAGCAGCGAACCACCTGGCACTGGCTCGAAGATGCCGGCACAGCCTTCTATGCCTTCAGTTTGACAGGCACCTGTTTCCCTCTTCCCCTCTTACATCTGAAGCTGGCTAGGTGGGCACCACGTTAGAAATTCTACTCCATGCAGGATTTTATTTCGGCCAAAACCAGTCCACGTGCATTAGTCCGCAGGTTGGTAGAGAAGCCGAGATTGCAGAGTTTCGATGTTCCATCACGCACAGGCTGTTCCAGTTCCACCCAACTTCATCCTTATTTGTTGGTTAATCCTGAAACAACTGGTGAGTATAAGATTAGGATAAAATTTTATCTTAAATGGACCTATTATAAAAACAGTAAGTTCAACAGGGAAACAAAGAGAAGCTTCCCCCTCCCCCACACCCCAAAAGAATAGTTGCTTTTATCTGTGCTGTTAATCAATTAACAAATGTTTACGCACAACTTGTTCGGGAACAATACTCTCAGGTAGAAACTCGAAGACTGAAAGTTTGCCTCACCTGGAAGCAGCCCTCTCCCCACGCTCAGGCCTCCCTCCACGGGGCTGTTCTCCATCTCTGAGTTCCATCCCAACACCCATCCCTTCAAGTCCCACAAATACCACGTTTTCTTATTTTATCCAAGTGGGGAGAGGCTTGTGTATATGTGAAATCGAATGTAAGGTCTGTAGGTGAAGTTCAAATACAAGAAATATGAACCTGTCTTGATTCTGGCATCACGTGTTCAATTTGACATCGGTCAAGAACAACTTGGGGCCAAAAGTTCATATTAAAAAAAAATGAAAGTACATAGCATAACCTTAGAATGAATAACTTTTTTGTATCTAATCTATTAAGTATTTGGTCACCACGATCCTCCCCAAGTTTATTTCTCTTTCCCTCCTATACCCGCCCAAGTGGTTCAAATACCTATTTCTAAAAGAAAAGTCTTTATTTAGTCGGTGATAAATAAAAGTGGTAAAGGTATAATACTAAGAAAACGAGGGGGATGGCCATGCATTGTATGTCTGCTTTCTTTTTTCATTTCCTTTTCTCTACTAATGGGTTCTTCCTTGTCTCCCATACTTAAGAACTACTTGATACAAAATATATAAAGTTTAGACTGTAAATTTCTAGTGTTGGCTTTGAGAAGTTGCCACTGTATATAAATCATGACCTTGAAGGCTGAAGTTAACATAAATTTTTCAACTCTTTTTCATTAGCAACCCTGGCCTATTTAGAGCATGCTAGAATTGATGTCTCCTTGTGAACCAAGTGGAATCCCCAGGGCAGGATCTCATGCTGTCTCTTGAGTATTCAGATAAACAGAAGGCAGAGAAGTTTGAAACTCTTTGGCTTCCTCCGAGTGCTTCCCATTCCTCATTTAATCCGTCCAACGTTAATTAAGGTTTTGTACTTTAATAGAAAAAACACGGCATCAAAATATTTACTGAATTAATTTTCATTCATTTAAAGGAAAAGCGATTTCATGAATACATTTCAATGTGTATTTTTAGAAATTATTTTGCTTTCAAAAACTAAATGTATAATAAAAAGATATCAGTTTAAATATACTTCATAATTTACTTCATAAGCCTGATTATATGGAGATTAAGAGTATCAACTAGGTTCTAGCCAGTTAGCTCAGTTGGTCAGATCATTGTTCCAATACACCAGGGTTGTGGATTTGATCCCCAGTCCGAGTACATGCAACAGTCAACCAATAAATCATAAATAAGTAGAACAACAAAGCGACCTTCCTTCCTTCCTTCCTTCCTTCCTTCCTTCCTTCCTTCCTTCCTTCCTTCCTTCCTCCCTGCCTCCCTCCCTTCCTTCCTTCCTCTCTCTCTCCCCTTCCCTATCCCTCTAAAATCAATTAAAAAAGAATATCCAGTAATTATATGATTCACACAGTGATCACTGTTTCCCCAATATCTGTAATGTTCCCACTTCACATTCTACATAAGGCGAGCAGAATTCTTTGAAGAAGACGAAGAGCTCAGAAGGGGCTCAGAAGGGAAGGGGAGCACCTGCTTCTACACCTGCCCCTTGGGCACTGCGCGGTTAATCTAGGAAAGCGGCTCTTTGTCTTCAAACACTTCTCCCATCTGTCAGTTCATAAAAGAAGCCATTTTAATAAGGAAGGAGTAAAGGCAAAGTGATTTTTTTGTTATCTGATTCATCATCATAACATTGAACAGCTATTGTGCGCTAAGTGCTTACTCTGCCCTGTTACTGGGGGAACATTATCTGCTCTGGGCTTCAGCTCTACAGTCGGTACCCTTGTCCCCATTTCACAGAGGAGCGACGTGGGTGACAGATTCCTTTCGTTCTCCAAAGTGAAAATGTCTGGGTTTGTGCTGGGACCCTTAGGCCAGCCACAGACTTTCCCCAGAAATGGCAGGCGGGGCAGGATGGAGTGTGCGTGTGTCTACTCTCCTATCTTAAGGACCACGCAGGGTGCTCCGTGAACAGGATCGAGATGCGTTTACACTGCTGTCGTGTCAGTGATGGCGGAGTGGTTCTGGCACCAAAACGTTCTTCCGTCCTTTCTCCCTCACTCTCTCCCTCCCTCCCTCCTTCCTTGGTTCCCTCACTTAACAAACACACTCTAATGCCTTCCCTGAGACAGGACGCCAGGGTGACATCTCGTTTTGTTCAAACCACTGCCTTGGTGGCATCAGTCTACACCAAGGGACTGGGTTGTCCACATGCCACAGTTCATAATGTGGTCACATTAAAGCATCTTAAAGGAGAGAAGTCGGGTATTATGAAATGGAGGCTCACAGACAGTGGGATGAACATCGAAGAGCAAGACTTTATAACTCCACAGGGTGCATATACAGGGCAAAAGTAGGTTTACAGTTGTTCATATGGAAAATAATACAGTAATTCATAAACAATACAAGAATAAATTCTGTGTTTTGCATACTCACAACCGTAAACCTATTTTTGCCCACCCCTGTATTTTGAAATAAAATCATACTTTTATGTATGCTTTTTTAAAGTATTTTTATTGATCATGCTACAGTTTTCCCAATTTTTCCCCTTCTATCCAGCCTCTGCCCTGCTCCGCAGCCCTCCAGCATTTCCCCCACTTAGTTCATGTCCGTGGGTTGTACCTATAAGTTTTTTGAGTCTGCTGTTTCCTATACCATTTTTATCTCTTCCCATCTATTTTATGCCTGCTAATTATGCTTCTTCTTCCCTGTACCTTTTCCCCCCATTCCTCCCCTCCCCCTCCCCACTGAAATCCCTCCATGTGATGTCCATTTCTCTGATTCTGTTCCTGTTCTAGTTGTTTGCTTAGTTTTTGTTTTTGTTGTTTTTCTTTTCTTTTAGGTTCACTTGTTGGCAGTTGTGAATTTGTTGTCATTTTACTGTTCATATTTTTATCTTTTTTTTTAGATAAGTCCCTTTAACATTTCATATAGTAATGGCTTGGTGATGATGAACTCCTTTAACTTGACCTTATCTGAGAAGCACTTTATCAGCCCTTCCATTCTAAATGAAAGTTTTGCTGGATAGAGCAGTCTTGGCTGTAGGTCTTTGCCTTTCATGACTTGAAATACTTCTTTCCAGCCCCTTCTTGCCTGTAAGGCCTCTTTTGAGAAATCACTGACAGTCTGATGGGAACTCCTTTATAGGTGACTGTCCCCTTATCTCTTGCTGTTTCTAGAATTCTCTCCTTCATTTTAATCTTGGCTAATGTAATTATTGATGTGCCTTGGTGTGTTCCTCCTTGGATCCACCTTCTTTGGGACTCTCTGAGCTTCCTGGACTTCCTGGAAGTCTATTTCCTTCACCAGATTGGGGAAATTTTCCTTCATTATTTGCTCAGATGAGTTTTCAATTTCTTGGTCTTCCTCTTCTCCTTCTGACACCCCTTTAATTTGGATATTGGAACGTTTCAGTTTGTCCCAGAGGTTTGTAAGCCTCTCCTCATTTTTTTGAATTCTTGTTTCTTCATTCTGTTCTGGTTGGATGTTTATTTTTTCCTTTTGTTCCAAATCGTTGATTTGAGTCCTGGTTTCCTTCCTGGCACTGTTGGTTCCCTGAATATTTTGCTTGATTTCATTTTGGATATCCTTCATTTGTTGTTTCATTTTTCAACCAAGTTCAATTAGATCTGTGATCATTTTAATTACCAGGGCTTTAAATTCTCCATCAGATAGGTTGGCTGTCTCCTCATCACTTAGTTTTCTTGCTGAGGTTTTGCTCTGTTCTTTCACTTGGGGCCATATTTCTATGTCTTGGTGCAGCTGATGGGTTGTAAGGGGGTGGAGCCTTAGGAATTCACCCGAGCAGGGCAACACACTCTGCTGCATGGCAGCCTTGCTTGTGGGGGAGGGGCCAGAGAGGGAACAGTGCATATCACCTGCTCACACTTTCCAACGGACTTTCCTGTGAAACTGGGAGTATCTCCCACTGAGGCAATCCCTCTGTGGTCCACAGTCAGCTCTGAGTCTGTTCCCCTTAAGTCAGCCCCGCCTGTGCAGCCAGCCCCACCCCCGCAGTCTGCCACCTCCCCTCAGTGTTTCTGAGCGGGCCTTGTAGTTCACCACCCTACTGGTCTGGTTGTTCTGGTTGATTTTTTCTTTAATTCCTCGGCTGTCAGAGTTCCATGCAGTTTGATTTTCTGGTGTTTCTGGTTGTTTATTGATTGTAGATTGGTTGTTATCCTCCTTTTGGTTGTGCGAGGAAACAAAGGGTTTCTACCTACGCCTCCATCTTGGGCAGAACTCCACAAATCATCTATATATGCTTTTAAAAGCATAATTCATTGAGTTTACTCCTTAAATAAATACAAATAAACATAACAAATGTATTAGTTCACACAGCTAAAATGTGTGCTTTACTGTTTTCACTCTAATAGCTCCTAGATATTTTAGTTTCATCATTATTATTATTTAAAAAATAACTTTTGACCATGAATCATATGGGGAAATATCAGTCAGTTTTGAAACAGAACATATTTTGAGACAATTTATAACAGCAGATTTTTGGCTTTAAAAACTCCAGTTGTGAGTCGGTTGCAGGTATCATTTCTCCGGGCACTCTCAGGAAAGAAATTTGAGCTTTAATTTTTTTTTCTTTGCAATTAGCTGCAAGGAGAAAACTGACAGAAATGAGCGGCTGTCTCCTTTGGTGCTCTTACAGGTATTTTTCCATTCTCTTTATTCCTCGCCCTTTCTGGTACTCGCACCGCTTTCTGTCCTTTCTGTCGGTGGGAACTAGCCCCCCAAACCAGGAGCCACAAGCTGCCGCTCCTTATTTCTCTTGTTCTCGACTGAAGCCGCCTCTTTCCAGGGGGAGACCAGCCCGATTCATTTATCATTCTAATTGATTTCTTCAGCATCTTCAGAAAGAGTAACCTCGTAGTACACATTTCAAAATCCTTTCAGTAAATAATTAATAAAATGGTTTTTTAAATATTCATGTTTTTGAAAAATATAGTTCATCTCAAAGTAGATCAAAGTGGCATAGTACTAGCCTATTTTACTTCCCATTGAAGCCAAATGAATTTTTAAAAGTAGTGTAGAAAACAGGAAATCATTTTAGACATGACCAGATTCTTCTTGTTTTCAAATAATATCTAAAAATATGTAGCCTCCTTCCAATAAGAATCTACACGGACTTTGGAAGACCCAAGTTGTTGGTTGAATTAGCATGTGATGAAGCTCTGAAAATAAGCAGGATCTTGATTATGCACAGCGTCATCGTTACTTCAAGTTTTCCAGATTTACTTAGAACAAAACCTGAACAACTCAGGGCGCCCTGTGACGGGGCGACCTGCCCCGCGTCCTGCCTAGGCGCTGCTCCCTCGCTCCCACCTGCTGCCTTTGCTCCGGTCCGTCACTCCGGTCACTCCGCCCTCTGCTTGGGCTTCCCGCGGGCCGAGCTCGCTCCCTGAACCCGGAAAGTTTGCCCCCGAGATCTTCTCGTGGTCGCTCCTTTTTGTAATAGGCTCTAGGCACACACGTCGCTTTGGGAGAGGCTTTCCTAGCCTCCCAATCTTAAACAGCAACCTCTGCCGCCCCTCCACGTTTGGTTCCTTGACTGCCCTGTTTATCGCCGTCACGCCCTGTTATCGTGTCAGGTTGTCACTGTGACAGAGCGTCTCCTATACATTCTTTTTCTGGTATAGTCTGTTTACAGCGAGCCTGCTGTTCGCATTGTTTACTTTTTTATATGCCCATCTCCTCTTCACCTTCCTCTCTAAAATGCACGGTCCCTGAGGACAGGGATGGAAGCTGTCCTGCGCAGTGCCCTGCCCCCAGGCTCTGGGAGAGGGACTCAGCACGGAGCTCGCACATGGGCTCAGGGATCTCAATTCCGGGACCGTGAACTTGACGTAGGCAGCGCATCACTTACAGTGGCTGCTCAGCCTCAGCTCACCTTTCCTCCCCGCGCTTTGGCCCTCTCCACCTGCTGCTCTCCGTCCTCCTCTCTCTTCTTTCTTAGTTCACCTTTCTCATTTATTTTGGCATTGTGGATTTCTTTCCTCATCATATTCAGGGTCCTGCATCATTTAATCCCCTTCACTCTTCCATCCTTTTATCAGCAAGTTTTCCATCTTTTAGCATAAGCTGAATATTTATTAGATGTTAAGCAATGCAGGGGGGAAATACCTGCTTCCTATAGTAATAACGAAACGCAAGAAACCAAACTCCAAATTAAAAGTCTCCTTCAGGATATCTGCAAGGATGCAGTTGCTTCTTTCTTTCTTCCGCTTACTCTGCATAGGTCTGGCAGAGGTTCCCTTTAAAAGTTGTGTTTTTTTTCTTCCAGAATATAAAAATAAACTATATCTCTGGGCATCGTTGTACTGTCACCTAATTCGTGCTCTCAGATCTCTGTGTTTGAAGGTTCAGATCAAAGATGATGACTGAAGAGAGCTGCCCTTCTGTTCGAATCTGAGCAGCTCTGGGGTCTATCAGTGGCCCTCGTGGGCTCAGGGTCCCACCTTATCTAGGGGTTTTGAGCAGGTTTTGAAATGATTGATCTGTATTAGAAAATCTTACAAGGCACAGAATTCCAACTGGGTCCTCGGCGCAAAGATAACAGCTGCTGATGAACTCACAAGGGAGTATCGGTTGGCCTCACACTGTTATCCCATCCATATGCAAAGTCTTCTTAAAAGCAAAATGTAGGGGGGACAGTTGTCTGGTAAGCACAGGTTTGGAGCTAATGAAAATGGATGGTGACTTGAAACCATCCTGCCATCGAGCCCTGAGGGCCTGGCAGTCAGAAGGAGCATAGGTGGCTATTTCCAAGGCCAGGACCTCCCTGGACCACGTGCCTTTATCCTAGATGGCAACAGTTGCCCTTCCATAGTTACAGTGTAACAGTGCCCGCCACTCTAGTCCTGCCTCCGTCACAAGTGCTGTTTGGATAAACTGTCTATTGTTACCGTGCACATACCTACTAGTTCACAGGGGGCCAAGTATTTTGGCCTATTTAACCTTCAGAATTTATTAAACTATATTTTGTAAAATATTTTTTCGATGTAATCTTTATTATATTTTTCCATTATCATTTATTTTTGTAACATATTGACTAAGGTGAATTAAACACTGGCATTTGCATTCCATGCAAGAGCAATTATTTTAAAAACTATATTCTTATAAATGTGAATCTAATCATCAGGCTAAAAAGACAAAAGAGAATAAAAATAATCAGAAGTCTGCAATGTCTTGATCTCACTCCAGTTTTACAATGTTTTTTTTTAAGTTAACTATTTGAACTTTGCAATTATGTGCATTTTGCAGCAGAACTGGAGAAGCAGTACATGAAAGCAGCGCCTTTTAAGTAATCCATTGAAAACGGGACGAGCCACAGCTAACGGCTGATGGGTAATTGATACGTTATATTCCTCATATCTGTATGTATAAATGAAAAAGAATTGGGCTATACAAAAAGCAAATTGTGTGATGCCTGACTTTCACCTTGACCTTTGCTAACTCCAGACCAGCTCCGGCTTCTTCACTAAGAGCATGTAATTACCAGGCATCCCCGAAGACCTTGGTCTGTCAATCTCCCTAAAATGACAGAGGTACTCTTAGAAATGCCTTTTCTCCTTCTTCCTGTTCTAGGCTCTAGACAAACCATTATTCTGCTCTGTGGCAACATGCCTTCCTGATGGACATATTATATACAGTTATGATAGGTTATAGGTCATTTATATTAGTTCCATTATTACACTGAATATGTGAGATTTGAGGGTGGGCCTCTGGTCCCAGAAGCCACACAACAAGCAAACTATGCCATAAGACAAACTACTCCTATGTGTACCTCCACTAAATTGTCCTTAGAACTGGCTGATACAAGCCACTGTGCCAAGATTGGAGATGTAAAGTTGACAAAAACTTGCACCCCATCCCCAACAATCTCATCCGCTTCATGTAAGTGAGAGAAATAATTTTTGTGCTCTTGCACTCAACCTCTGGTTGATGCACAGAGTTTGGGGTCTACCTAAAATTTTTATGCAATTTTTTTTTAATTTTAAAATTAAAATTTTTTTAATTAAAAAAAATTTAATTAATGCTTTTTTTACTTCTAGTCATTGATTTGAGAGAGAGAGGGAGAAGAGAGAAACAGTGATTTGTTGCTCCACTTATTGATGCATTTGTTGGTTGACTTTTGTATGTGTCCTGACCAGGGATCGAACCCAGGACCTTGGTGTATTGGGACGACACTCTAACCAACTGAGCTACCTAGCCAGGGCAATGCTTAATTTTTTTAAAGATTTTATTTATTTATTTATTTATTTATTTACTTACTTACTTACTTACTTACTTATTTATAGGGAGGGGAAAGGTGGGAGCAAGAGAGGAAGAGAAATATCAATGTGTGGTTGCCTCACAAATGCATCCTACTGGGGACCTGGCCCACAACCTGGGCATGTGCCCTGACTGGGAATCGAACTCGTGATCCTTTGGTTCTGATGAAGCAGAACCAAAATCTGACGAAGCAGATGCAGCAAGCCCAGAACCCAAACAACACAGCTTTCACCACCAGGATGCTAATGGAGGAATTTTACCCCGTAGACTACACTCCTGTCAAGTTTTCTTTTTGTCTATATTTATTTTGTCCTGACAGAAGACATGGGGTTTCTGGCTTTGTGAACATACTGATTGTTTACTTACAGAACATCTTGCATTGGTTTCCCATGCGCCGAGCCCTACAGGGTGATGCAGCTGAGGCCCAGATGCACCTGGCGTGTGCAAGGGATCAGGGCTTTCAGAGGGTGCTGGCATAGCTGCTTCCTCGGGAGAGGCTCGCCTTTATCTGTCTAACTCGAACACATTGTCCCTGAGGAGAGGAGGGCAATGCTTCTCCAGAACCATTATGGCTGTAATTGAAACAAATGGTCCCAGGGGAGGGAAATCTAAGTCTCTCACTGAGGATTCTGGATTTAACGTCCAAGGTGTGCTTGCTGCTCATTCATCTTTTCATCCTGGGTGGTGGCACTCTCTGCTCAGACAGTCCTGGCCATGACGAGACACAAAAATACTCAGTGAATGCTGTCTCCTGCACTCCGGTGCCCTGGCTCTTAAAGTTGCCTCTTTCTTCATGACTGACGGTACGTAGGGGACAGGCTGTGGCAGTGTCTGGAGCAAGAAGCTGGTTTTCCATCAAGGTTGCAAATGAACCATACTTTCTTTCGGTTCCTGGTTCAAAATGCTTTCTTTTCCTTTAGCCCTTGGTTAGCTGGGTGTATGTGCCTCTCCTTCTCTCATTGTTTTCCTGCCCGTCAATAATTCATCAGATTAGGTTGTTGAAGGCCCTTTTTTATATTGATTCCAAAAACTAAAAGAAGCCATATAATGCTGTTTGTAAAAGGGGCAAAAATCAAGCCTGACTCAGTGGTTCTGTCTAGAAAACTCTTAGAAACTTTCTCCTGGAAAAATAACACTCCCTTGTACCTAACAGGTATTCCTTCTCCCAAGATTCTCTTTGCGATCTGTAGCCACTCATTGGAATTTTACTGCGTAGGCAGAAATGTGACATCTTGTATGTTAAGTGTCCACACTGATAAGTTACAAAACTAGAACTAAAACTACTTCATCCCAACGGAGAATTTAGATATTAAATGCTTATTTTCAATTGAAATGGAAATTCAGCATTGAACTTTTCTTTAACTTATCCCTCAAATGAAAGGTCTTTCTCCTGACAGAGATTAATACATTGGTAGCATTTGTTGTTTTTATAAACTTAACATCTTCTCTCATCCATTCGCAACCAGGTCAAAAGGCACACACCGCTCTGCAGAAATTTTTAGAAAGTTGGAAATGCTGACACTTCATCAATGCTCAGGGGAAAATTCAGGAGGGGTGTGGGGAATATCCAATTTTTGTCCTTACTATTATTTCTGTAACAAAAAGAATAAGTTATGTTTTAGTTGGACATTTTCTGAATGACTTTACGACATGCAAATTGGATAACTTTTCTTGCCTTTCTAATGGAATAAATTAATTTATTAAGTACCCAAATGCTCTACTGAAGCTGAAGTAGAAACAGAAAGAGAAGGCAAGGTTGATTTTATAAATATATTTTAAGTTTTCAGTCAATTCCCATTTGTTCTGGTTAACTATTGAGGCATAACCAAGTAATTCCAAAACTTAGTGGCTCAAAACAAACTGTGCTATTTTTCACGATTTTGTGGGTCAGGAATGCAGGAAGTTGCTCAGCTGAGTCAAGCGGCATCTGCTGGGGCGTCGTCTGCACCCACACACCTGGGGCTGTGGGGCTCTTGGTCCTCACTGCCCACACCTGTCTGGTCCTCCAGAACCCTCGTCCTGTGACTTGGGCTTCCCAACCTGTGGTTGCTGCAGGGTAGTCCAGACTCTTACAAAGCAGCTCAGGGCTCCAAGAACAGAAGTTCTGAAACCAAGACGGAATCTAGAAAACAGCCTTCTTGCAACCCAGCTGCAGAAGTCTGACAAGTTCATTTATCAAGCAAGTCGATACAGAGGAGGAATTGCACTCTACCTTTCAATGGGAATATTAATCAGGAATTCGTGGCTCTTTTAGGTCTATCATACATTCAATATGCTCAGAAAATTGCTTCATCTCTTCCTGTCCTGGAAACTGGGAATTAAAGCCAGGGAAGGAAGCACTGACTCTCGTCAAAGCTTGAAACGTCAATCTCAATATTAGACAGACTGAAAGGAACAAAAGGATGTACTTATCCATACAGAACGGGATGGAGAGTTGACTTTTTAAATTATTATTTTCCTCAAGAGGAAGGCAGGTGTACTCATGCAAAGTAGGTTTAAAAGGCACTTCACTAAATACTTTCGTCGAGTTGCCTGCCAATCTCTCTCAGCGACAAAGGGCTTCTAGCAGGCTGCAAATGCCTTCACGCGAAAGACATGCCAAGCAAGTGTTTTAATTAGGCAAAAGTGTTAAATCGACACAGGAAGCTTACATCACAAGAGTAGGTTTAATTGGTTGCTTTACCTCTCCAGCAGTTTCCAAGTGCTCTGGAGAACTTGACACTTTCACCCACATTTTTGCATACCACTGTCTCGTAAAATAACCTAACAAATAAAGAGAAGCTCTTTTCTTATATAAAAGAATGATACCTGTAATACACGCTGAACATTTTTCTACAACCAAACAAGATCATTGACACTCCAATAGACAATGTATACGCAGTTTATGCATCTAGTAATTTTTCACCTGGTCATTATTTCTCTTGTCATCTGTGTCACCCTCTCCTGTTCCCTGCTTTTTAAAATATATATAATTCAGAACAGTCTGATTGATATGCATTCTCCATAGTCCTGTATCCAATGGTTTTAATTTTCAAGACTGGGATGTTAGAAAGATTTTTTCCTTTCTCCTCGCCACTGTAGTAAATAATAATGACATAATTTTTTAACCTAATGGCCATCACATTTCATCATCATCTTTTTTTTTCCCCTTAAGTAGTCTTTGATGAATGGCTCTAAATAACTACTTATGGCTCTAAAAATGATAAATGAAAAGCCATTGCTATATTTCTATTTCTCGGCATCCTTCCCTTAGGCAGGTGGATGAATTACTCTCCTTTATAATCTACATGGATTTAAAGAATGAATGTTTCTGATCATTTCAGACACCTGTGTGTTCTCGGACTTTTTCCCCACTTTCCCGTGTTAATTCTAGGCCTTTGGATAGTTATTCACTCAGTAAACGGTTTTAGCGTACCTAATTTCTGGTCATTCAAAGTTGATGAAACCAGGGCTGTTGTCCTTTAGAAAATCATAGTCTAGCAAAAGAGGAAGAAGAGCAGAGAACCACGGCAGGAGGTGTGAAATGCCACAGCAGAGGAAGTCACCGGGGGTACAACAGAGTCTGCGCATTTTTGTTATGGCCCAGAGACAGCAGGCAGGGACGGTCTCCAAAAAGGCCTGACGAAGACCTTTCCCGTCAAGCTGAGGACTTTGGAATTCATTCAGTAAACGAGGGCTAGATGGGGAAGGACAAGGACGAGCATGCATCTGGAACTTCTTTCACACTCAAATGTTGAAGTCACAACTTTTATCTTCATTTTTGTAAAAACTTTCAGCATATTGTTTATGCAATCGTCTACCCCTCCATGCAGGCATGTATGTGTGCTCTCCCTTCCCAAATCCTTCCGTGTAAGAAATCTGAATGCGTTTGCCTTGCCAAACATCTCTTCTTACTTTTAGAATACACCTTCAGAAATATTTTACTCTGAAATAATTCTTTATTTGTTATTAATGGCCCTAAAATAGTACGTGGGCTATTTTTAACCACTATTTATGTCTGAAAAGATGCAGGTTTGAATAATATTACAAATAATAATAAGAATTTTATTGATATCTACTTATTTTCCAGACACTCTACTAATCACTGATATTTTCTCATTTTGTTCTATAATAATCTTAGGAGGTAGCATTATCTCTATTTTATATTAAGTTACCAGATGGTAGAGCATGAAGGATTCTAATAAAGGCACCAGGATTCTATGATATTTAAACCATTTCAGATAAGAGACCTCAAAACTATGGCAACGGGAGCCACTTAATAGCTATTATCCTGTATTCTAATAATACTAAGCACATCATATTTACTACTGTGTTATTGGTTTTATATTTTTACTGTGCTATATAATTCTGGAATTCCCCAAACATTCTATTTTGCTCGAATAGCTCATGCTAAAGTGTGCACTCCTTTTATCGATTGCAATATAACTTGAATCCAGTAAAATTCACAAATCTTAGTGTGCAGCTTGATGAATTTTTATATATGTGGACACATATTAACTCCACCCAGGTCAAGACATACCCCTTTCCCAAATACTATTTCTGCAAGGCTTTCTAGTAAACAACCGACTATGCACCTAGAGGTAGCCACCATCCTACACTCCATCACCATAAATTAGTTTTGTTCATTTTCTCATAACCAGAATCATATAGTAGATACATTTTTGAGTCCTGTATTTTTCATTTAATATAACATCTTTGTGATCTATCCACATAGTTCCATGTAGCAGTGATATTTTTGTCTGCTATATAGTATTCTATTGTTTGACTATATCACAATTTTTAAATCAATTATACTATGGTTGGACATTTGAATTGTTTTGGTTTGGGGTTATGACTACATCTTATGCATTCTTTTCTGTGTCTGCACGCTCTTGTTTCTCTTGGCCATCTAATCTAATGAGTAGAATTGCTAGAACATGGGATAGGTATATTTTTAATTTGATTAGTATGTGCAAAGGGGTAGTTCAGAATGGTTTACTCCTACCAGTAACATCTGAGTGTTATTTTTCCTTACAATGTCTCCGGTACACATTAAGTTCTTTCTAATTTTAATTTTTCTGACATTTCATTTGGGGTTTAACTTCCATTTCCCTGAGCTGCCATTGGAGTGTGATTTAAAGAGGAAACTGAGCATTGCAAGGAACAAACAATCCATTGGAACTTTGATTCGTTATTGAACTTTTATGATCTAACATTTCTACTTAGTTCTCACTCGGCGTTTCTATTTTTTCCTGATGCATTTCATCTCATCACAAGTTACACCCATCTTTTCCTTTAAGGTATGTGTGCGTTTTGTTGTGTTCTGAGAGTCACGCAGGAAAGACTGTTGGAGACGGACTCTGGGGCTGGTGTATTTTACAGAGACTACAAGTCCTGTCCTCTCTCTAACAGCTCTGTTGAGGTCTGGTCATTCAGATTTCTCCCAAGAGATGCTGAGCTGGAGTCAAAGTTGTAAGTAGATTACGTTCACCTGTGATTAGCTCACGCTCCATTTCCCTGAGGCGCCATCTCTTTGACATGTTCATTAGTTGTATAGGGGCAGGATCGTAGATACTTTTCATCAACTCTAGATGGGCGGCAGAATCCAATTTTCATATAGATATCTTCACTCATCTCGAAGAAGATTCTTCTTATAATCAAAATCACAATAGTTAACGTTTGCTCCACGCTTCCATGTGCTATGCACCGCTCTAAATGCCTTTTATAGATCATGTCACTGAGTCCTCAGCACCACCCTCCGAGATGCATGGGAATTCCCACTTCGTAATGAGCAAATGAGAGACTTAAAGGTGGTAACAGACCCACTCCCTGTGTGATGCAGTGGTTGGTCCTGGTCTCAGTCTCCGTGGCTCACCGTCTAACCACTGTGTGGCACTGCCCTATATTCCTTACACTCTGGAGACACGTGCAGTCAGGTGTACCAGTGTCACCAGCCTGGGCATTTTCTTCCAACTTGTACAGTCCTTACTGTTGTCTCACATGTCCTATTCTGGTACCTATATTGTTTGCATCTTCTTGTGTAGTTTGCTAGTTTGCATAAATGTCCCAACGGGGACTGGCCTCCGCCACCTTTGCAGGCCCAGATTCAGATCCTACTGGTGGGGAGGTAGGCCTCCACCCAGAACAATAGTAAAGGAGTGGGATTCGCCTGGGCCTCGCAGGCCTGGGGTGGCTACTAGCCTGAGAGGTGTGCACTGAACCTGCGCGAGCTTTAAGGCGCAGGAAAGCCGCGGAGCTAGAAGAGTTTGAGTCACGAGGGTCCCCATCACCGGGGTCATAGACGCCCAATGCGTCCTATCCCTATCCTACCTAACGTTGCTGACCCCCCCCCTCCCCCCATAAAGGCAGAGCTAGGGGGAACGCAGAAGTGTTGCCAGGGCCAGGTGGGGTGGGGCTGGCTGGAGAATGCCCCAACAAGAGACACCTGAGAGTCCTGGTTGCTGGGGCGATCACACCTGGAGAGGCAGAGGAGCCCCTGCGTACCAGGCCCGGCATCCAGAACCAGCCTAGGTGAAGCCCAGCCCGGATCCAGTCCTGTCAGGCATGGTTCGAAAGAAGCCCGTTTACTCTCTGGGACTCTTGGGGGAAACGAGGCATCCGCCGGTGTCCAAGCCAGCCCCGGCACACAGACTCGTAATCATGCTGACACCAGACAGGCATGAACACTGAAGCCTTGATTGGTGAGACCCACTCATCACGGAAAGAGACACCTGGGGGTCAAGTTCCCGGGGCAGGCCCCTGTCCCATCAGCAGCATGACCACTGGGGACTGACCATCGTCACCTTTGTAGCCTCAGTCGCAGACTGAATTTCGAGGGGGGCCCCTCTACCCAGGACAATATCCAGCAGGTTTGGACAGGTCATGGCTGCACACGCCTGGAGCGCCCGGTAGGCGGCGGCCTGCTGAACTCCGGCGTACTGCGCGTGCGCTTGGGTGCTGGGCGCGTCTGCTCCCAGTGCCTTTGCTCCTGCGGCGCTGCCGCCTCTTCCTCAGCGTACACCTGTGGCCACAGGTCAGGATCCCTGAGCAGACTGATGAAGGAAGTCGCTGAGCCTCGGTTGCAGGTAAATAAGCGCGATAGGACGGTGCCAGCTAGAAATGAATGGCTGTGGTGTTTCGGGTGTCCTGGGACTACAGTGAGGACGTATTACATCCTGTCGTCTGTCTTTGGATGATGTACCTGGATAGCCTGGGAAAGATACGGCGAGGATCATGAACGTGTGCTGATTCTTGAGCTGTGGCTAAAGTTGGAATGCGATGGTCCGATAACTGGAAAGGACAGGATTTGAGGAGCAGGAATAGGATTTGGGCCCATTTTAAGTATGATCTTCTCGAATGGGTGCAGCGTGCAAGGGTATGTGTCCTATGTGGACTCTTATCTGGGGCACTCATTGCAGACCAGGCTTTCAATAATCGGGTGGACAGATGACACGTTCTTTGGATATCTGTGTGACTTTTTCCCTTCCCTCAGTGCTTGTTTGCTCAGTGTGTTCATGAGAAAAGTGGCCACAGTGGCAGAGTGGGAAGTTCTATGTTTTCTCAATAATCCTGGCTTTTCTTCACCCAGGTGCATCTGGCCAATCCCTCTGCTAAGTGCTTCAGGTAACAGCAGAGGCCCCAACTGACCCCCCTTGCTCAGGTTAAAGAGGAGGGTTCTGTAAGTCAACATGCCATCATGGATGGGGTAAAACATTGCCTCCAGCACTGAGTCTAGATACAGATGTGTGTTTATTAGACAGTCCTGAATACTGGTGATCCCCCATAATTTTGTACCTCATACATTGCTTTTGAGAAAAACTATTTTATGGTGAAAAAGTGAAAAAAATGGGCTGATGCTTAAAGAATTTATTACAAAATGGTGCAGTGGTCAATAAATTACTTCACTATGACACCAGCTGGGTGACAACTTGCAGATTTGCGGTGTTACCCTACACAATGCTGTGTGTGCTCTGAACCAGTGACCAGTATCCAATTCTTCCCCCACCCACCCGTAGCCAGGATATGGTCCCCAAGGGCATGGTATTGGGGTGGTCAAAAAGTGTTTTTCCCCACAAGATGGTTCTAGTAGCACTTAGTTATCTCTAATTTCATTGAAACAATTTTCAATTGAAAATTTAGATTGTTTTGTGACAGCTGTCATATCATTGTGCGGTTTTAAAAAAACTCATCAAAATTGATAACATTTTGTGTAGCCATTTAATCTTGAAGATAGAAGAAAGTGTGTAACTTTTTCGGCATGTTATGCTTTATTATTTCAAGAAAGGTAAAAATGCAAATGAAATGCAAAATAAAGATTTGTACAGTGTATGGAGAAGGTGCCGTGACTGGTCGAAGGAGTCAAAAGTGGTTTGCGAAGTTTTGAGCTGGAGATCTCTCGCTGGACGATGCTTCACAGTCGGGTAGAACAGTTGAAGTTGATAGTGATCAAATGGAGATATTAACTGAGACCAATCAACATGTTGCCATACAGGACACTGCTGACATACTCAAAATATCCAAATCAATGAAGTTATTGGTCAAAATGAAATATGTGTCTTTTATTTTATGGAAAAAACCAAATGGACTTTTTTGGCCAACAATACTTTTCATTATTTCTCTATTGACCCTCTCGTGACGATTTTGCTTTCCTTCGGTCTAGCTATGGTTTTGGCTAATTTAGAGTTTTTGGTTTTCAAGGCAGAAATGCTTTCACAAGGGCACGAAATAGTGGTTCAGTTGACTTCGATGCCGGGGCTCCCAGTTGACTCTTGGGCCCCTCCTCCCTTGAAGCAATGATGAAAGAAGAGAGTTGATAGGCTGACTGTGGGTATGGTTGATGTCATTACACAATGGACAACGGGAGAAGTATGTCCGAAACCCAGGAGTCTCTCTGGGATGCCTCTTAGCGCTTTTGCATCCAGTCACAAATGTTCATGGGAGTTTCAAACAAACCAATTAAAACCAAAACCAAAAAAAAAAAAAAAAAAAACCCCAAGGCTCAGCCACCACAGCATGTAAGGTCTGTGCCACTCAACCCTGTCAGCTGAGGAATGCAGAAGTTATAAATGCCACCTGTGACCTGAAGGCCAGTTGAAGAAATAACTGTAAAATGGACCCATAGTATTTTCCTTTGTCTGCTTTTCTCTACTATTTGACTATTTTTGTATTTAATTATCCTTTTTTTATTTTCCTCTACTCTTTCATCCAAAATGTGTTGGTAGTGGTTACATTTATAATGTAGTTCTGAGTTTTCAGTATATCAGAGTAGCACAGAATTTTCAGCTGGTGTGCTGCAAGAGTTTTCCCCTTAGATTGTCAAATTAAATCATTGAAAACAGCCAACACAACCATAGCTGTCTGGTGTGAATGAATCAAAATGGTGCCTATTTGTTTTGTCAGAATGGCAAAATATATATATATTTTTGGTGTGCCACAGAATCTTAGTAATTAGTATATGTGTGCCATGAGATGAAGAAGGTTGAAAATCACTGGATTAGCTCTAGGACTAAATTTAAAAGAAAAAAAATCTAGATATAGAAATAGTTACAAGTGGAATGAAGGATGTATTTGGATATTTAACAAAGTAGTGGACTTGGTGGATTGGTGGATGAGTTTTACTCAAGGCTAGTAGAAATCTGTTAGACAGGACAAGAATCTCAAGGTCTGGGCAGTTCTTACTAAACTGTCATCCTTGTTAAATGCTAAGATGTAGCACAGTCGTATTTTGCAGACACAGCTGCAACCAGATGAGCTTGAGCTTGACCCGGAATCACAACCAGATAAGCTTAGCTAACTGCAAAGAAGAAATCAACACAGTAGTGTAGATAAGCCATGGGCAAGACTCCCTGAAGGGAGAAAGGTCTTTGGGTGTGAATCCCCTCTCTGCTTTCCTTGTTGCAACAAAACTACCTAATGACAATCACGTCTTGCTCTCGAATAGAATACCCTAAGCGGTGAACCCCTTGAGTTCGGTGACAAATTCATAATAGTTGTAGGTAAGTTTAAATAAGTGCTGTCAGTTCATGATTGATGGGGTAGACCAAAATGCGTAAGTGCATGTAATATGATAAACCAGATGGTTGGTCTAATCAATATATCTCCAACACAATACCTTGACAATAAAGAATACTTGTTCTTTATATATCCCCACGACACTCTTACAACTGGTTATTCATTAGACCACCAAGGAAACCTCAATTTTTTTTAAAAAGTAGAAATCATGTAGATCGTACTGATCTACCTTCTAACCCAAATAACCTAAATATCCTCTATTGCTTTATATTCATGTAACTCTTCTGGTGTTTTTTTTTTTAGTGAATATTTTGCTGTTAAAATACTTAATAGAGAACTTGGAGAAAAAGAATGGAAATGCTTATGAGGAAATTGCTTCTGGCCTCTGCAGTGGAAAGAGGGGAATCGAGTCGCTGCATATTTTTCCCCTAGGGAATGAAAATGATGCATTTCTACTCTTACTTAAAACAAACAGAACCATCTACAGATCTTTCATTTTCTCTTAATAAGCCTTCAGATCAACTCAGGCTAGCCCTAACAAGCAGAACTTCCCTGGGGAACGATATTTGGAAAAAAGATTACCTTACCTTATTTTGCTTTTAAATTATATTATTCATTGTAAACCAGGTGTCAGAGTATCCTAGACTAAGTCGAAAGATGTCCTAGCTACTGAATAAGATGAATCACATTAAAGAAAGAAGTCCACTCACATCCCCAAAATTTTAATATGTCTTTCAAGTAATTGGTCACTTTCAACATTCTTGATAAGCTAGATGGATGATGCCTCTGTGAGTACTTGATTTCTCCACAAAATATATATCCTTTATTCCTCTAAGCATACGCTTTCTTATCTAGAAATGTATCTTGTTTCTATGCAACAGTACGCATTTGTTTACCCATTCAATTCTTATTACTTATATTGAGGTTTTGCATATTCTCATTACTCGAAGATCTAGCACTGTAATACACACAACAAACCAGGTGTGACTGTGAACTGCAGTGCAAATCTGAGTATAATGAGCTACACAAAAATAGTACGAAATACCTTAGGAATTCAATCTTTCAGCAAATATATAATGAGGTCCTACCAAGTGTGGAGTACTGTTGCAGATACTGGAGACGATCAGTGGAGAAAACAAAGTCCCACTCCCACATTCTACTGGAGGAAACAAAACAAATCAGGCAACCATACAACATGACAGAGTATCATATACTACGAAGAAAACAAAGCAGGGTAAGGAAGGGAGAGACTGCCAGAGTGAGCAGAGGTTGCTATTTTATTCATGGAAGCCTGGGAAGGCCTCTCTAATAAAGTGACAGTTGAGCAGAGAGTAGAGTTAACTAAGGATAGACTGCTATTTGAGCTAAGAGTGGCCTCAGGAGAGGAAGTAGTAAACTCTGTGTCTTAAGGTGACACTGGACTTGATGTCGGAGGAAGAGCAGAGGCACGTGTCGGTCTAAAGCAGCAGTAGGGGTGGAAGGTGGTAAGAGATGAGGCCTCAGAAGCAGGGAGGCAGGAACCAGGTTATGCAGGGCACTGTAAGATGGAATGATTTGGCTTCAGCTTTTACTGCCATGGGAAGCCTTTGGAGATTGCAGGCAAAGTGATGTGATCCGACATAGGTTGTAAAATATTTCTGGGGAGCTCAAATACATGGGGGTGATGGAGGGATACTCCAAATTTGCCTGAAAGCTGTCCCAGTGAATGCAAGCCTCTACAATGGGCAGGAAAAAAAGCAGTGACTTTAGTGAAAGTCACGTATGGTCAGTAGCTGTTGGAATAAACAATGGAAAAGAATGAAAAGTGAGCGCAGTAACCAAAGTCCTAGTTCTAGAAGTAGAACTCATGACTGCACAGAAGGAGCTTGTGGCCGTGGTGGGCAGCAGTCGCTTCTAGCGAGTCTCTTTATACACACCCCTCTCTCACACTCCCGTGTACAGAACAATGCAGGTTGGGGCGCTGACCCTCGCACAGTCAAACGTCTGCATAGAACTTTTGATTCCTCCAAAACTTAATTACTATCAGCCTACTGTTGACCAAAAGCCTTACTGATAACAGAGATGGTTTTTTAGTACGTATTTTGTATGTCATATGTATTATATGCTGCATTCTTACAATGAAGTAAGCTAGAGAAAAGAAGTGTTAAGAATATCATAAGGAAGAGAAAATGCATGTAGTGTACATTTACATTTTTCTTTATGCATATATAGATATGGAAAGATATCTATATAGCTATCTTTATATAGATACGTGTTTCTATATCTGTATTTTGTACATCGTTATATACATATATATCTATATATAGAGTTGACCCTTGAACCCATAGGTTTGAACTGCATGGGTCCATTTATGTGCAGATTTTTCAATAAATACTGAAATGTATTTATTCTTCTTTATGTATTCTTCATAACATTTTCTTCTCTCTGGCTTACTTTATTGTAAGAGATAGAATATAATCATCTGGCCTTTCAGCAACCACTGAAGTAATGAGGTCCCCACTTTGTAGTGTGGCGTTTACTGCAGGTCTGAAATCGCGGGATTCCCTGGTGCAGGCGGGACACTGACCGAGAGACAAAGAAAGAGGCAGCGGCAGGAGCCCTCCTCACGACCCCACGTCAGACCACCCAGGCATGACGGACTCTTGCCCAGTGATGGGTGCAGCAGTTTGACGACTTACCTGCAGTTTTATTTAAAATCAGACTTTTCATTCTTTCTTTCTGCCACATAGAATTCCATTGTTTATATGTACCATAGTTTTTTGATACCCCATGCAACAGCATGGATGGAACTAGAAAGCATTATGCTAATGAAATAAGCCAGGCGGTAAAAGACAAATACCACATGATCTCACCTTTAACAGGAACCTAAGCAACAAAACAAACAAGCAAGCAAAATATAACCAAAGACATGGAAATAGAAAATGGGATGACAGTAACCAGAGGGGAGAGGGGAGGGAATTTCAGGGGAAAAGGGAGTAAAAGACAGAAAAATGTACTTGAATAACAATTAAATTTTTAAAAAAGAATTAAATAAATAAATAAATAAATAAAATCAGACTTTTCAACAATGCATCTTCATGTCATTTGCTTATCTGGCCTTTAGGAAATATTTTTATTGGCACGAATGCTTTGATGGAGTATCTATAAGACTTCTGGGGTGATTTTACCTAAAATGTCATTCTGCAAAGAAGTGTGGAAATACACTTTTGGTTAGCTCTACTTGGCACATAAAAGCACTTTTTCAATTCTTTTACATAGGAATGCTGAACATTCTTTCAGAAATGTGGCTGATTGTTTGCTGGGTAGCTACTGGGCCTGCAGCGCTGCGCGTCGGTGTGGGGAGTGAAGAATGCTTCCCCGACCTTGAGGTTGTCTTTGGTCGGCAATGACTCAACTCAGTGGCAGAGAGGAACACGCTGACAACGCATTCAATCTGTCTGAGGCCTGCGTCATTTTAATATCTGTAAGACATCCGGCTGCATATGATTTTAGTATACTTTATGGGTTCATAACGAGCCAGCCTCACAATTTTCCAGGCACATTTGTGTGTGATTTCAGAGGAAAGTTAAATGTCAGGGCTAGATTTTCATTGTGTTCCTGCAACGTTTCAGGCTGTGGTTATGACCCACAGAGACCTCTGGGAAGTAAAGCAGCTGATGTAATGCAGTGAGACAGACAACCAGCACCTAGTACCTGATGAGAGAACGCAGCACTGTTTTCAGGAACAAATCAGAACTTTTAAAAAACCCGTGAAATAGAGACATGAATTTCTGTTAAATAACATATATAGAATTAGAAGTGCTGATAGCACTGTCACATGTACCAGCTGGGAGGATATTTCTGCCAATGTTGGGATTTGCTTTAAAAATAAGTAGTTC
>PVKM010020297.1:0-23467 GCA_004027735.1 Carollia perspicillata | reverse complement strand
CAAGGGCAATGGGGTGAAGAAGAGAAGACATGTACGTGAGATGTTATAGTGATAGGGATGACTGGACTTCACGACCTGTAGGATATAGGGAAGAGTCTAGAATGTCCATTGGCTTCTGGTTTAAGTGCCACTTAAACCCATCAGTGGGATGATGGAAGCAATGCAAAAGGGGCAACTTAAAGGAAAGACGTGAGTTGGGTTTTGGCTCTGCTGATACTGGGGCACCTGAGGAGCATTCAGATGTCCAGCAGACATCTGAGAAGTGAGGCCTTCTTCCCTCACTCAGCCATGGCAGGCAGCTGCCAGGGCCCTGGTGGCATCCTTGGCTCATGCTATCGCTGTAAGAACTGCACTGTATCAACAGTCCGCTAAACAGGACATTCCGTGAGGGCAGGGCTTGTGCTTTATTCCAGGCCGCATCTCCAGTGTCTCACACAGGGCGGGGACCTGGTAGGTGTTGAGTAGACATTTCAGCAAGGAAAAGTTTGGACAGAGCGTGCATTTGATGGTTATGGTGGTTAGAGAGGTGGTAGAACTGGCACCAGAGGAGTGGGTGAGATGGCCCAGGGAGGGCTGGGTGCAGAGTCCTAGGGAACCCCAATAGTGAGGTTTTGCAGGTCTGCGGAGCACTTGGGAGACCAAGAAGAAATGGTTAGAAAGGCCAGAGGAAAGGCGAAGAGGACCGGTGTCTCAGCACCAAAAGAGTTTTCAGAGGCAGGAGAAGTGGTCCATAGTGCCAGAAGTGGGCTCACCCCCTCCGTCTCCCCTCAGCCCCAGCGCCTGGTGGGGGGGTGGGGTGGCAAGCAGGGCTCATCTGCATCCCCCAGAGTCCCACATAGTCCATGGCTTTTCGAAAGGCCTTGGAGTAGGAGAGCCGGGGAAAGGAGGCGTGAGAAGGGAGATGTTCCTTGGGACTCTAGAGTTTCAGTTCTGGCCTCACCGCCGCGGGTTTGGGTGACCTTGGGAAGCCCCCCTTCCTCTCCGACCTCGGTCTCCCTGTGGGTACTCGCGGACGCTGCGTGCCCAGGCGGGAAGCTGGGGAAGGGTGGCAGAGGCAGGGCCGGGTTGGAGGCGGGACCGCCCACTGCGGCGGGCAGGGACCTCCAGGGCCCATGGAGGCGGTGCACGGGGCTCCTCCCCCGGGGCGGGGGTCGTGGAGCTGGCAGCTGGCTGCCCGCAGCTGCAGCCTCAGCACCTGCCGCGGCCAGACGGCGCGGGCGCGGCCGGGCCCTACACCCCCGCCTCCGGCTGCAGCCGCGGCGCGGGAGGCGGAGCCCGAGCGCAGCCGGAGCCCAGACGCTGCCCAAGCCTTGCCGGAGTCCGAGCCCGCCGCCGGGCGGGGCCGTCCCTCGCCGAGAGCGCCAGGTCCCCGCGGGCGGCGCCTCCTCTGCAGGTAAGGGCGAGGTCCCGGCGCCGCAAAGTTTCAGGGGGACTGCCAGTCCCCACGCCCCCGGCCTGCGAGAGCTGCACATTGCCTGCCGCTGGGCTTTCTCCGCGCCGCCCTCCGCCGTGAGCTCTGCTGGCACTACCGGCCCCGGATGACCCGAGACCACCTCCAGGCGTCTTGCCCCGACTCCTTGGCGAGTCTGCGTGCTCGTTCAGGGCCTGCATCGCTTAAGTCTTTATACAGTATCAATGTGTTGCTTAAGTTTTCGAGAGCTGCAGGCTGTAGTGCAAAGAGCGGCAAACCAGGAGGCAGGAGCCCTGGGTTCGGGTGCGGCCAGGGCCAGCGCCAACTTTCTGAGTGACCTCCGACCAGCCTGTCCTGCCGGGTCTCGACGGCCACACCTGGACCGGGAGGGGTTCGCCAGGGACGATCATCAGAAACGCCATGCCTGTATTGCCAATTTGTGAGTCAAGGGGCCGAGTGCCTCCGCTCCAGGGTTCCTTGGGGGTGGGCAGGAATGTCGGGACCCGTGTAAGTCAACATCAGGGGTCAAGTCGCAAACCTGCGGCGGCTTTGGCCGAGCTTTAAGAGGGGCGTTGAGAGTCAGCGCCTGGGAATATTCGTTACTCCCAGGGCTGGGAGCCGGTCCCTGGCTCCTGGTGGCTCCTCTGCCATCCAGTGGCTGTGTGTCCTTGGGCAATACCCCCACTGGTGTTGCAGCCTAATAAAAGGGGGTGGGGGGAGTGTGCTCGAGGTGACCACTGAAGTCCTTCCGCTGTAAGTCTGGGGAAGTAGAATCTCCAGGTCTCTGTAGTTAGGGGCAGTTTGGGTAGAGGCAGCGTTTTGCCAAGAATCCACCCAGCACTTGCAAATGGGTGCTCAGAAAATAAAGGAGGCATTTGCCATTTACTTTGGGAGTCCCGAAATAGATACGGCCAGCACTGACGAATGCTAGCCTTTCCTCCTTCAATGTTTTGGTCCATCATAAAATATTCAACGGCGTGATGATTTGTTTTCGAAGTGGCTTATAGATCAGGAAGCGTTTCTGTTGGTGAGTCAGTGATTTTTGTGAAAACCTCAAAATAGTCTTTTGGGGGAAAATATAACGCACTGTTTTAGGAGTCCCGACACAGAGGCCAGCATCTATACCTGTGTCTAGTCCAAAGGGATGGTTGAGATGTTCTCCAGTCGAGCCGATATAAAATCACGCCGGATCAGGCATTCCTGAGTTGGCCTTCAACCTCCATGGGCTGGGAGAGACCTCCAGTGTTACGAATGCGTGTTTCCCTGGACAGGTGAATTCTGGAGCAGCCACAGCAGAACAGGCTCCCGGTTTGCTCATCCAAGAAGGTGAACTTTGTTCTTTTGCCCGATCTCTTACCCTCCTCGTGCGGAGGTGATCATTTCATTTCCCCAGCGCGCTCGTGAGATCCATTACTATGAACAGATTCTTATGGAAGTGAGTTTAGTATTTTATTTCTTTCCTTGACTTCTTGGTTTTAAGCTTTATGAAATCAGAGGACTAGTGAGAGTGTGGTTTGTGAACAGAGCAGGAAGAAAGCAGAACCGTGGTACATGTTTGTCCTTCCTGCCCGGTACTCTGTAGTTGGAGCTAATCTGTCCGGAGCCTTTAATCTCTCAGATGCATGCAAATGCCACCAAAGTCTTTACGTTCTTCATTCTTCAGTGGTTCGGCAAGCACTTTCTCACCACTCATTCAGGAAGACGAAAACAGGGAAAATGCTAATCAGCCGTTCCCTCAAGGAGCTCAGATTCTAGGAGGGATAAAGAGGATTAGATCACTGGTCAGTCCTAACACCTGGGACCTCTGGGAACCCTGAGCAGGGCGAGTTCTAACTGGGGACGTGGAGGAAACCTGTACCCTGGAAGGCAGAAGAAAGAAGAGGATTTCAGCAAGTGTTGGAAGGCGGAAAGGTGATTTTAGGTCAAGGAGCGGGTCTGAGCAAAGCTACAGAGGCAGGAAAGCGTGGGGCCCAGCTGGGGGACAGTGAGTCTGGTGGAAGCCCTAGACACTTCAGAGCAGAGGACAGTGGACAGAGCTTCAGGAAGCACTGAACCTGACCTTGAATCCACACTGGCTTTGGGATACTGGGCCTTTGAGCCTTACTATTCTCACTTGTGAAAGGGGAATAATAGTAATTCCAAACTCACAGGGTTAAATGAGATTGTGCGTGAAAGTGCCTGAGTGTTTGCTTACAAAGGGTGTTTGATAACAGTTCCTTTTATTAGCGCGTTCACGAGCAAGCTCCATAAATGTTGCTAGACACCATTGGGGTATCAAATGGTGCTTTTTGTTTCAGCAGATGTATTGACTTAGAACCTCACCACCAGGATGGAGTTCTTGTGGAGTCCTTTGTATTCAAGGTGCCTCCTGATTCAAGGGGCAGGAGCTTTTTCTCACTTGGGGGGTGCTCAGCTCAGGCACTAACAACCACAGCAGCCAGGCCCTGTGAGTACTGTTAAGTGCTGGGAAGACGCAGAGGGGTCAGTCGGAACACGCAGTTTCCGCCTCCCACAGGCTTATCACTACATGCTCAAGGACCTGGGTGAAGGGATTTGACAGTCAGACACAGTTATAAATACATCAGCATTGTCCACATATACTGGGAACAGGGCACTGGCTCCTATCTGCCTTGGTTAGCTCACTGGGGATTTGCAGTAGCCAAGGAAGGAGAAGAGGACGGGATGGGAAGGACAACAGTGCAATACCTCGTGACCCTGTGCAGCATTACGTAGCGCCCGTAATACCGCATTTCATTTGTTCATTCAACACCTATTCATAGAACACCCACTCTGTGCCAGAGAATTATCTCAGGTGCCCCGGGAATACATTGGAACAAATGGGAAGACCCCTGCCTTGCTGGGTTTACATTCTAGTTGGAGAAACACAGTAAACAAGTAAATACATAAATAATGATAAGTCGTGCTAAGGGCTGGGGAGGAAATAAGCAGGTTAATGTGCGAGAAAGTAAGGGGGGAGTGCCTGTTTTGAGGCTGGACAGGGAAGGCGAGTCTGAGTCATTGAGAGCCAAAGGAGGGAAGGAGCCAGTCGTGACGAGAGTCAGGGAGCGGCAGTCCAGCTCTGCAAGGGCCAGAGTGGCTTCGCGTGCGGGCAGGCAGACCCTGAGGATTCGAGTACTGGCCCCTCCAGCAACTAGATGTATTCCACGGTCAGATCATTTATTCTCCTGGGCTTCAATTTCTTTCTCTAAACGGGGGATTGTAATAACCCGACCTGACAGGGTTGTTGTGAGGATTCAATGAGTTGAGGTATGTAAAGTTCTCAGAATAGGGCCAGGTATGTAGGAAGCACCAAGTAAAAGTTCAGTTAGCGGGGTGGAGGGTGGGAGAACTGTTCCAGGCAGAGGGAACAGCAAACACAAAGGCCTGGAGGCGTGTAAGGGCTTAGTGTGCCGTTGGGCTAGACGGCCTGTCTGCACAGACATTGTCCACGTGGTTTTGGGGGGTGCTCTAGAGCCTGTTGTCTGCCCCTTCCATACAAAACTATGGTTTGGGAGTTTTGACAACAGGAGCACTCAGCCTCAGCGCTCTCACCTGCAAGATCAGGTCCCGAGTGGTTGGCGGGCTGCTGCCACTGCTGTGGCTTTAGGGGCTGTCGACTGTAGACCCTCTTCTTCAGGGTCTCTTCCCTCCCTCCCTTCCTCTCTCCTTCCCTCTCTAACTCTCCCTCTGTTGCCCCTCCTCCTTTCCTCCCTGTTCCTCATCCCCTTTTTCACTGGCAAGCCCTGAAGAGTAGTGACCCTGCAGGTGCTCATCAGTGTGCAAAGGGGGAGCATGGGTAGGGCTGACCCCAGGGAGCCCCCAGAGTTGGCCTTGCCCACTCATGGTGGGACCCATGGCCGGCCTCCCTCTCCCACTCCCGGGCTGGAATCTCCATAGCAGGGGAGTCTGGGCATCTCTGAACTTACCGTCTCTCCGGATCCCTCCTTACTGAAATCTAGCCACTCATCAAGTCATGTCATTTTGACTCCTTACGTCGCTCTCAAGCATGTCCTCGTATTTCCATCCTCTCTCTGAACTTCAGGCTTCTGTTTTCTTTAAAGTGGGGCCCAGAGACCTTCACCGGGTCCCTTGAGTAAAGGTAACGAAATCCAGAGTCCTCAGCCCAGAAGAGACGGTGGGCTGTCTGCCTTCCTTCCCTGAGTCCCTCAGTCCCCCTCCTCCCTCATCCACTCACTCGTCCACAGTTAATCCCACCCCACCCCAGGTCTCTAGGCCTTTGCTCCCCCATTTGGCCCCTCTGCCTCGCATGTGCCTCAGCCCTGGTGGACTTGTTCGTGCCTAGGCCCAGCTTGAACCCTATCTGCCCTAGGAACTGTCTTCCAGATCCCCTTGTCCCAGGGTTTCCATCGTCTCCTGATCTCCCACCCCACTTAGTACCTCTCACGGAGACACCATGGCTGTCAACCGTGAAGGGTTTTGTGTGTGGTCACTTGTGTATGTGGCCATGGCCTTGAGAAGTCCCTGGGAGGGTGGACACGATGTCCCTCCTACCTTCACCCTACAGCCCAGCCCTGGTGCATGTGTTTGCTGCGCTGGATTGAGAAAAGCCTGTGATTTTCCTGAGATGCAGTTTGGGTTGAGCCAGAAACACGATGCTGAAGCTCAGGGTTGTGGCTCTCGGCTGAACTCATTCGCGGCATCCAGATGCCTCTAAATGTAGGTCCTTCCTCTGATGAAGGGTTTACGTGACCGCAAAGATGAGCCTGAATTTTGACTTTATCTCTTCCATATAGCCTATTTTAATAAATATCCTATGTAAAATTTGAACCTTCAAGCTAGGTACACTTGGAAATAGTTGTTTATATCATAAAAGGATTCTTCACTATACCGAAAGGTCTGGTAGTGGAGAGGTTTCCAACACCAACCATGCCTGTGCATTTAACACCATTCAGTACATAAGATTTGGATTCCTGCACAGCTACGGCAGCTGTATCTTTACTATAGTCTAAGATATACACCAAACTTAATATGCATTCATGGAAGCAGGATGACACAGTCTTCAATTTGTTTTGCTAACTACTGATTACATTATGCAGCTCTGATAATGAGAGCTAAAAAATTAACTCTCTGCCTAAAGGACAGTGGGAAGCTCAATTTCGGGCTTGGCCGATGGATGGGAGGGCAGTGAGCCATTATTTGCACTGAAATGCCACTATTTTCAGGGGCCCACCCGATGTTTGGAGACTTTTTGCCAGCGGTTAGAAATTGTTCGGGTTCCCGGCCTTTTCACAAGCGGCGGCTAAATGATGTGTGCATGTAACACCGACTCTTTGCGGGGTTGGGGGAAGAGAAAGCACTACTTACGGGCTAGAAAAGATATCTAAAGTATGAAAGTATGTGCTTTTGAAATCTCTTGAGAAATTATCTGAGCTCCACCGCTCCAGTAAGAGTAACATGGCAAATTTTCAAAATCCTGAACGTAAAGAGCTTCAGAGGAATTCACCCGGATGCAACAGTGCTTAGTTCTCTGAGATTTTTGACTAAAGAGAAGACAGATGTGCGGGCAGACAAGAAATGTTGCGTTTCCTGTTCTCTGAGTATCCAGATCATGGGGTGTCCGCCAGACCTTGTCGTGACCAGCGATAGCAGTACCACCCCCCAAAAAACAAGCTCCCCAAGTTCTACATTGTGAGTGTCAATGTAATTGAGCTTCGGAGTCACCGCTGTGTTGTTTCCTTAGTTCCAAATGTAGAATTCAGAAGGATGCAAAAGGAAAAGCAATTCTTCACATAAAGACGAGGGCACCATTTATTTGTTTTCATGAAATTAATGCTATTGGTAGCTGGAGTCTCGGTTCTCTCTGGTTTTCCGTGGAGATGGACATCAAGCCCAGGCTGTCCCTGCTACTTGAGACATGCGCTGTTGGCTCCCGGTCAGGTTAGAGGGTGATGTTCGAATGGAAATATATGCCCTTCCTCTTTCTTCCTTCCTGGGGTGGAGGGCATTTTGTATATAGGAGTGAGAAGTAATTATGTCTTTCCTGAGCTCACTCATGGGTAGGTGCAATACTTAATTCTTTGCAAAAGCTAGGTAATACGTTTCTTAGAGCATTTCCTGTCTATATTCCAAAAACCTAGATTCACACAGGATGCTTCAGCTGACAGCCAGGACCTTCTGTCAGGGTTGCCAACTCGGGAGACGATCCAGAGCTGCCTTTGTCTGGTACAGGAATTCCCCCGGCACAGCCTGCCTCTCTCTGCTCAGACCGGCCAGTCCCTGCGACACAGCTACGCCGTTGTCGGTTGGCTCCGATGATTAGAAAGTTCTTCATTATGCTAAATCAAACTCTTCCTCCAGGCAGTGGCTGCCCCATTGGCCTTGACTCTGCCCTTGGAAGCCCCGCCCCCAAATGCATTTCTTCTTAGCCACTTGGACATTCAAAGACAGGGATCAGCTCCCTGAGTCTTCACTTCAGGCAGAATGTCCCAGTTTATCCAGTCCCCTGGAAGGGACAGAAAGAAGGGGTGATGCAGCTGGGCAGGTGGGGCGTGGTCAGCCTGGAGGACAGCAGCAGCTTCATTTCACAGTCCGCCCTGTTAGCAGAGCCAGAGGCCCAGTCAGGCTCCCTGTGGGTCTCCCCAGAGTTTGCTGTCGGCCCCCTTATGGACTCTTCACCGGCCACTGGGGAGCCTCATGCATGCTGGTGTCAGAGAGGCCTGGTGGGCTGTGGAGGAGGGCGTCCCAAACCAGTGGCTGACACCAAGTGGCTCTGGGTGACTCAGCCCCCTCTCCGGGACTTGGATCCCTCATCAGTCCAATGACTTCTGAGGTGCTGTGTTGGTTTCCTGTGGCTGCTGGAACACACCAGCAGCAGAAATTCATTCTCTCACAGTTCTGGAGACCAGAAGTCTGAAATGAAGGTGCTAGCAGGGCCGCACTCCCTCTGGAGGTCCTAGGGGGGAGTCCTTTCTTTGCCTCTTCTGGCTCCTGGCACTTCTTGATTTGTGGACACGCCACTCCAATCTCTGCCTTCTTGGTCCCATTGCCTCCTTCTCTTCTCTCTACGTCAAATCTCCCTCCACCTCACTCTTAGAACGACACTTGTCGCGGGATTTAGGGCCCACCTGGATAATCTGGGATAAACTCCTGCCTGACGATCCTTAACTTAATTAGATCTGTAAAGACCCTATTTTCCAAATAAGGTCACATTTACAGGTTCTTGGGATTAGGGTGTGGGCATATGTTTTAGGGACCACCATTTATTCAGCCTTTGGGTCTCCACTTTCTCTCCACCTATTGACTGTCTTTTCTCTCAGTTGTATTTGAACCCAGCTTTCCGGAGTCACCAGCCTCAGGTCTTCTTTCTGCACGTGTCTCATTCCTTTTTCCTGCAGCATCGTGGCTGCTGCTGCGAAGGTGCCAGGCTTCTCTGTTCATCCCTGACCCACGGATGTGGGTGGGGGCTCAGGGATTAGGCTGCCCAGGAAAATAGGCCTTGCTGGTCCGTTCCCTCCTTTTCCCCAGCACGCTCTAGCTAGTCAGTGGAGTTTTTATCAATGGGAAGGAGAAGCTGTGGCTATTGAAATATTCATTACCACTTCTTAGACTTAGGGGAGATCCCACAGTGAGTGTGCTCTGGCCAGAGAAGGGACACATAGAGGGAGACTTAATGTCCTCGAGTTTCCCCTCTAATTTAGTCCAGGATTGGCTCATTGAACTTGAGGGAAATTATTTATATTCTCCATGCCCAAATACATATCTCTTTCTGTTAAAAAAAAAATCAGGAAATGCTGCTTTGTAGCCCTGAAAGTGTTTTGTAGTGCGACCTTCTTGCCCTTTAACTAGCCTGTTTTAGAAGTCCCAAGTCTGCTGCTGGCTAATGGGCTCTCCAGATGCGATGCACGATAAAATGTGCTTCTCTCCAAATAGTGTGTGTACCACTCGGTTTGCAGCTGATATTCCAGAGTGCCAAAAAGGCCTAGGGCCAGCAGGAGCATAGAGTCTGGAGAAGCGGGTGGTGGAGCTGGGGGAGGCAGAGGGAGGAGGGACAGTGGCTCGAGAGGGGCTGGCACCAAACAGCCCCAGACCCTGCCCACGGCCGTCACTGCTGCTCCAGAATTGCCGGCTCACACTGTCCAGAGCTTCCTCCTGGACTGCTGCTCCACGCCATTCAATGTGCTTTGCTAAGAATGGCCTGCAAGCCCTGGCTGGGTGACTCAGTTGGTTGGAGTGTCGTCCTGTACACCAAAAGTCTGCAGGTTTGATCCCTGATCAGGACACATGTCTAGGTTGCAGGCTCATTTCTTGATTGGGGTGCATACAGGAGGCAACCAATCGATGTTTCTCTCTCACATCAATGTCTCTCCCACCCTTTCTCCCCCCTCCCCACTTCCTCTGGGATGGAGGCAGGACAGGGCAGGAGGACACGGGTGACTCAGTCCCTGCTCCGTCTGCAGCTGGCAGCAAGTCAGTGCAGAGCAGGGTACTTTGTGTTATAGAGACACATGGGAGCCCAGCAGAGGGTCGGCCATGCCTTGGGTGAGACCCAGGAAGGCTTACGGGAGGGACTGGGATTTAAACTGAGCCCTAATGAGTGAGTAAGAGAGAGCGAAGAGGGGAAAGGCCAACAGAGCAGTCTACCCACAGGTACCCTCAGTTGTGTCCCCACCAGGACCCTGGCTTGCCCTCCTCCTGGTCGCCCAGCCAGAGCTGAACTGGAAGAACCTCAGTGTTGAAAGGGACCTTAAGGATTAGCTAGTCGGGCAGATATTCCCGCTGCTTAGAGCCCCAAGAAGAAGAGAACAGGAGCAGCCCAGAGCTCTCTGCTTCTCATTTTGCTTCTGCGTTTAAAGAACAGCAATTTTCCATTTGATGAAGCTTGCTAGGTGTAGCCACTTGTAAATATCCCCACGTGACAATGTCCTGCTTCGTCTGGGAAGTCTCTTCCAGGCCGCGAAGGCTCTCCCATTCCTGCCCCCTCATCCCTCCCAGGTAACACTCCCCAGGCCGTGCAGGTCACTGGGGGTTTCTATGGAGCCTGCCCCGCTTGCCTGGGAGCTTCTCTGGGGCAGTAGCTGAGCCCCACTGCTCACTTAATCCAGCGCCGAGAAGAGGGCTCAGTCCTGGGCCTCAGTGCTGACGGATGAGACGAAGGACTGCCTTTGTGACAGCTGCCTTACTTGCGTCTGGCTCCCAGCTGCCCTCGTTACTCTTTTCGGTCACCAGTGGGATCCCAGCTAAGTCAGGGGTGAATCTGGGCCGCTGTTCCTCTGCCTTTCACCCGCTCCCGAAGTGGGTCTGGCCCGTCAGCCTTGCACCAGTGAGGGGTGGTCCCTGCTCTCTCTACTTCCAGAGGATGAGGAGGCTGCAGACCCAACGTCCAGCCTCTCGAGCCGCTGCCTGTTGTCCTGGGACATGGCTAAGCCCACCCGTGAACTTGCTCACTTGGTCCAGCTGGCTCTTCCTTAGTCCCCTGAAGCCTCACGACTAAGGTCAGGGGGGCAGTGGGGTGCAGGAGATGGTGCTGGGCTTTTTACTGAGCCAGGCCCGGGTTTTCTAGCTGCGTGGCCCGAGGCACATTACTTACTTGTTTATGTAATTGGTTATCTGTGAGTGTTAGACTTACAGAAGACACAGGGAGGATATGATCGCTGTCTTCCACCTACACATGGTAAATAGTCAATAAATGTTAATTTCCTTTTGATGTTATCTGAAGGGAGAAGAGAAAAAAGACTAGTTCCATGTGTTAGAGACTCTTCAGACCCAAACGTAGTTCCGCGCCTCCTCCCCCTCCGTCATCCTTTCCAAATTCAGTTAAGCCCCTCAGCCTGCTAACCCCTCAGGCACTGCTAACAGCTTGGATTTCTTTCTCTCTGCTAATTACCACCAACTCTCTGTGTGCGTTTGGATAGGTGGCTTCCCCTGTCTGGGCCTCAGTGTCCCACCTCTGGACTGGGTTGTTCCTAGGGTCTTTCGTAGCCCTGGCGCTACATTTAATTTCACGACAAGGGCTGATCACCCACTATGTGGAGGGTGATGATCTAGGACTCAGGGCACATAGGGGTAGAGCAACAGTCAGCAGCCTTGTGGCGGTCACAGCCCAGCGTGGGGACAAACAAGCAAAGCATTGTGATGAATGCTATGGTAGGGGCTGAATCCAGAGCTGGAGGAATCCAAAGCAGAATAGGGAGAGACGGACAGACGAGCCACTTGAGGAATGCATGAGCTTCTTGCCTTCAGGGAAAAATTATTTAGAAATGCTTGTTGCCTGTATGAAAGCAGGAAAGCGTGAATGATGGAGACTGGTCCCTCCCAGGTGGCATTAGACTTTTCCCTTTGAATTGGAGTTATCAATATGGAAAATCCCAGCAGAGATGGCAAGTATTAGGGGCCTTGTTTTCTCTCTTCTCCTCCTGACTTCCTGCAAAGAAAAAAAAAATCCAAATCTCCGGAATACATTGACCTTTATTCACAGAGCCCTTGGGATGTGCAGCGGAGTCTAACAAGGACCGTCTGTGTGCCTGACTGAGGAATGTCTAGGTAGACGCAGAATTACATCCCGAAAGGGAATTAATCTATCTTTTGCCACATTTGTGTTCAAAGCTAATTTTCAAAGCAGTCTCAGTTTTCCCAGTTGTCGGAATGATAGTTAGATGCATACACACTGTGCACTCTCATCCCTTCCTTGTATTTATTCTACCCAATTTAATTTGGTTAGATTCTATAAGCTTTTATTGATTGCCTATTATAAGGTAGCCCGGTGTTGAGAGGCCAGGGGTGCGAGAGAATGCAGCAGTGTCCAGAAGTTCCTTTTCTAGCTGGACTGATAAAACGTCTACTCAGGAGTCAGCAAACAGAGCCATCTGTCTGCGGGGGACTGCTGAGTGGGTCGGTGTGAGGGCCAGGTTCCCCGCCCCCGGCAGGGAAGTGTGGAGAGACGGATGGTGAGGACGGTTCTCCACCAGGCTTTCGGAGGAGTCTGCACTGGACAAGGGCCAGGGGCTGTGAGCAGGGTGCAGGTGCAGGGAAGAGCGGAACAGCAGGTGAGCTCAGCGGGAGCTGACTTCTCCGTCTCATCTTCAGCCCCTCGTTTTTTTGTGCCTCCATAACGAAAGTACTCGCTCCACCCTGGACCCTTAAGTGTGTCTCAGGGCCTCTGTTCGTGCGATTCCCTTCGCCTGGTCTGCTCTGAGCCCTCACCCACCAGGAAAACTCCAAGCCATCCCTCCATTCGCGCCTACTTCTGCTGTTCGGCCCTCGTTAACTCTCCCTCTCCAGGCTTGTCATCAGGTTGTGTTTCTGCTTCTCCCTTAGTGTGGTGCCAGGAGCACTGCAGACCCCCGAGAGATATCAGGCAAATAAAAGGATGCGCGAATAAATGACCGATCATTCGGTCCTGAGTCTGACTGACTACTGGTGCTGTGAAATGTTAGTAAGAAAGGAGTGGAGGGCACCGAGGTGAAAACATGGGCGGCTGGTGCTGAGCAGGGAGACCACTGGGCAGCCCTTTGAGGCGGGTGAGGGAAACAGCCTTTGGGGAGGGAATAGGATGTCGGCTTTCCTATGAATAGATGCACATGTGAGAAAAGGGACTCTGAAAAATACCTTAGACACCAAAGTCACGGGGGGAAATCTGCCTCCGGTGTAATCCAAGGGCTTCAGGCGAAGGCAGCCACGCCCTCCCAGTAACTCCACTACATCAAGGGTCAGTGAGCGGCTGTGGGGGAACTAGCTTTCCCACCGACCAAGGGAGTCAGCTCGGGATCACCTTTCCGGAGGGCGATCTGGCCATAGCTGAAGCCTTGCAAACGTGCGCAGTGTCCTCCCCAGAAGTGCATCTCTGCGAACATGTCCTCAGCCAGAGATTTGCAGCCTTTTGCATCACATGGTGCACAAAAACTAATGCCTAAAACTCTGTAGCACAACAACAACAAAAAAATAGATTATATTTGTAGTCAGTCTGATGAAAACTAGGTGTAATTTTGACTCATTCACACTGAACGTCTATTGTTCTGTGGCTGTCATCATTTTTTTTTTAATTTGACCATCTCAGGGAACAGAGGTCGGTGCCCCGACTAAATGGTCGGGTACTGCATGTTGGGTGACTTTTTCTTTTCTTTTTTAAAAATTCTTGTGGCACATGGTTGAAAATCACCGCCCTACGTGAATAACCAGGGGTAGCATACCAAGATGTTTATCTCAACGTTGTTTGTAATACAGACATTGCTAAAGTAAACCAAATGTCCAGCAGTCAGGGATCGGCTTTACAAATGGCACTCGTACCCACAGGACATGAACCAGAATATTGCAGCATAGGAAAGAGACAGGAAAATTGTTCTACAAGGAAAATCAGGCTATAAACCAATATATACAAACCCAATTATGTTGAAAATACGCGTTTTCACCCTAAAGGCTAAAAGGGTAATTAGCAACTGGTAGATGATAGTGGGTGACTTTTTCTTTTCTTTTTTTTCCAAGAAGAAAACTTGCAAAATTTTCTACCAGGCACACATAGTACTTTTATAATCAGAAGGGGAAAATGAGCGTTATGTAAGAAAAAGAGATAAGCCTTTGGAGAGCATTGTTTGAGCCTGGTTGGGTTGAAAGCCACACTGGCACATCATTTATCTTGCAAATCCCAGACAGGTAGTGTTTTCGCGAGGAAGAGTGGTCTTCGGGCCATTTGCATGAGTGTATTTATAGAAGTGAAAGCTTTGGGGGAAGGAAATAGATTGATTTTTTTTCCCCTTGAACTTTTGAAATTATTTTTTCCACTCCATTTGTAATTGAGCCCAGAGAGCTATTCTTATTTCTTCCTTTCTTGGGTACTGCTTTAGACCTGAAAATGTTAACTGGCTTAGCATGTGGGTTTTGCTAAAATTATTGCCCTTGAAGTCTTCGCTGGACTCTCATGCTTAACCAGTGGGGTCCCAAGGAAGACTACCTTCAGAAATCTATTGTGCTTTGCTGTCCCATGTGTTTTGCCCCCGCATCCTTGCGTGAACCTGGATAACCCCGTCGGAAGCCACTCCTACTTTGTTGGGGTAGTTTCCTCAGCCACATGTAAGGGACCCAGAAGAAGGCACCTGCTTTGGGCGCTGTCTGTTGGGAAGGTTTATTTAGAGGCCAATCTGGCATCACCTTATCCTGTGGACGTAACATTAGTCTGCAGAAAAAGAGATCAGAGCTGGGTAGAATCTCTTTAAATATTAATTATAGTGATGCCTTTTGCCACACATCTCCAAAGAGCTCAGAACATTTCACAGACATTACCTCATCATTAATTTTCACAGTGTTCTGGGGTGAGAAGCTGATGGCAAGTATCACGGTCACCATTGGGGGCAGACGGTAACATATATTTTAGATAGTTAAAGTAAACTTAGGAGTTGAACTGACTAGATATCAATTAATTAATAAAATTGAAACAATGTTTTTGATTTCTTCTCTCACAGTTGTTCTGTATTTCCCATGAATTAAGTTGTCTTTTTGCAGTTTTTTCCACCAACACTTATAGAGTGCTTACTGTGAACAAGCTACAGTGCTAAGTACTGTGGCTGGGAGGGAAATTTAACCTTCTTAGTCCTACACTTAAGACCTTTGATGATATGGCTTCTCCCCACCATTCCTCCACTAAATCTCTTACCCCTGCTTCACATACCCATTGCCCCCCACATCCCTCTTCCTGAGCTTGTCTTCAGGGTAGCCCTGTGCCATCTCCCTTCTGTGCACTTTCCATGTCATTCCTCAGCCACTGTCCCCAGTGCCCTTTTCTCTGCCCCTGCAGGTCTCACTTTCCTACCTTCATAGTTTGGTCTCCTCTTCCACAGGCCTGCTCTGGTGTCACCCACCCTATGTATCCGTAGCTGGATGTGCTCTCCAACCATTTAACCCCCGAGACACTCTACCAGCCTCTCTGCTGTGGTCCTCACTCATTTTTACTTTGTGTTATGTACACCCCTTGATGACACGTCAAGCTTCTTGACTGCAGGGATGGTCCAGTTCATCTGTATGTCTCTCTCAGCGACTTGCCCATGTTAGATGTCCAGGTGCTTGTCTAAAGCAATGCAGTGGACATGATTTCAGGCCCGAGTTGTGCAGGGCCCTTTGGGGTGCAGAGGACAGGGGTCACTGATAGAACCCCACCTGGCCTGACCCTTCCTTTGGTCCTAGTCACTGCGGCCACGCACTGCCTACATGTCGGCTCTGTCCTCTCACTGCAGCTTACCATCTTCCACCCGATACTCGTGTCTTAAAAATCACCCTTCTCTCTTGGCATTCTGGGAGACGCAGGAAAAGAGAGGGTTGGAGTGGTTTTCAGGGTCACCTCTGTGTTTATTTCTTCTTGCCTTTGTTGTGCAAATCATCCACGCTGCATGGGACCCTTTAACAAGAGCGTTCTTTCACGAGCTGACATGAAGACTGGGAGCGAGTGTGCTCCACCTGTGGCAGGCTGTTGACGCTGGGCAGGTTATTTAATCTTCCCGTGGCATCATTTCCCCATCTGTTAAGGGGGGATAATGTGCTTGAGGGTGACCTGCCTCCCTGGGATGCTGTGAGGCTTATCGATTTAATGCCATTGCTATTAACTTGAACCAAAGACGGCTGGACAGAACCGGCTGGAGACAGAATAAATAGAATAAATACGACAGAATGAATACGACAACCATAAAACGGATGCCTCCTGCAACCTCGGGTGTCATCTTCTGTGTTGCCCTTGGCACAGAGGAAGCCAGTCAGGCCATCGAGGACCTCTGAGGCTGGAAAGACCCTAACAGGCTTCTAGTCCAGCCCCCGGGTGCTCTCTGTGTGGCTGTGCAACAGTCGGTGGCACCAGGGAGAATGTGACGTCATGAAGGTCCCAATTGCCAAGTCTGTGGCCCTTTTCAGGATGGACCTTTCGGCTATCTTGGCTGATTTGGCATGATTGGCCACATAGTCTTTGTGTGTGTGCATGGTGAAATACGTAGAACATCAATTTTACCTTTTAAAGACCATTTTGAAGTGCACGATGCGGTGGCATTAAGAGCATTCACAGTGCTGGACCACCATTAACGCTACCTGGCTCCTGAGCTTTTCTTCACCCCAACAGGAGCCCTTCACCTGTGAAACGGACACACCCCACCCCCTCCTCCCCCGGGCCCCTGGCAGCCCCTCATCTGTTTTCTGTCTCTGTAGACTCTGGATATTTCACATAAATGTCATCATGCCACATGTGGCCTTGTGTGGCTGGCTGTTTTCATTTAGCATATTGTTTTTGAGGCTTGTCCATGTTATTTTTTTTAAAGATTTTTAAAATTTTACTTTTAGAGAGAGGAGAAGGGAGAGAGAAAGAGAGGGAGAGAAACATCAGTGTGTGGTTACGCTTGCACGTCCCCGACTGGGAACCAGGCCGTCATCCCAGGCATGTGCCCCGACAGGAAATCGAACCAGCGACCCTTTCGGTTCTCAGGCCGGTGCTCGATCCACTGAGCCGCACCAGCCAGGGCCAGTCTTGCCCATGTCGTAGCATGTGTCAGTATTTCATTGCTTTTTATGGCTGAATTATATCCCACAGCACAGATACACCACAGTTTGTTTATCCATTCACCCACTGATGGACCTTTAGGTTGTTTCCATCTTTTGGCAATTGTGCACAGTATCACTACGAACATTCACGTACAAGTGTTTGCTTGAACATCTGCTTTCAACTCTTGAGTGTATACCTGGCAGTGGAAATGCCGGGTCAATGGTCATTCCAAGTTTAACTTGTGGAAGAACCGCCACACTGTTTCCATGCCCCTTTCGGCACCCTCCTTCTCCCCAGGCTCCTCTGGTTGCTCTCAGTCCTCTCTGACCATTTCTTCTCAGGTTCCTTTATGATTCTCTTGGGTCTCCAGCCCCTGAAATGATAGTGCCACCCAGGGGCGCACTCGGTGATGCCACCCAGGGTCTGTCCATTCCTTCCTTAGTGCTGCTCATTCTACCCTAGTGGTGCTCGACCCTAGCTGCACAGACAACTGTAGGGGCTCCTTTAACAAACCCTGGCCAAGCCCCACCCCAGACCAGTTAGATCCCCATCTCTGGGCTGGTGGAGCCTGGGCCTTGGTGCCATTTGAAGGATCTCTGTGAGTTTCATATGCAGCTCCTCTGAGAATAGCCATTCATGCTCGTGGTTTTAACCTGGTGATGGCCTAGTTCTTATTTTCAGCTCCAGCTATCTCCTGGACATGCCCATGAATGTTCCTCGGGTACCCCAGTTCAGCTGCTCCCAGCTAAACTCTTCACCCTTCCTCGCTAACCTGCCCTCTCCCAGTGTTTTCTCCATTGGTGAAAGGGACCACCATCTCCCGCCATCCAAACCAGAAACCTGAGACTTATCTGTGCCTTTTCTCCCTGTTATTCCAACGTTGCCTTTGGTTGAGTCATTTTTCAATAATTCACTACCCGGTAGTTCGGACTGAGGGCAATTGGAGAGAAATGCAGTCTAGGAATTTTGTTAGGAAGACAGAAAAGACATAGATGAAACAGATAAGTTACAACGTAGACAGGAGGATAACCTGTAATTAACAGCATTCCTATAACTACCCTTATTGACAACTTTCTTTGTACTACCAGTGCATTCTGGTAGTACTTTATATACAGGTCTGTCCAGAAAAAGTCCAGCCATTGTTAACATAATGAGAATGATTTACACGACATCGATGTAACCCAGCAGCCAAGGAGAGTGGACTGGACTGTGCATGTGTGAACAATGATGACTTCACTGTACTAGTCATTGGGGGCAGTAGACTCCGTTGAGTGAGCGTGTGTACTGTGTGGCCGTCACATTCGAAATGACTAGCTGAGCAGAGCAATGGGTCTGCCTCAAATTTTGTGTTAAGTCTGAATATTCCTCCATAGAAACTATTCAAATGATTCAGAAGGCCACAGCTATGAGCAGCTGGTAATTGGCAGCCTCTTCACAACAACACACCTGCTCATGCATCATGTCTCGTGCAGCTTTTTGGTGAAACATCAAATCACCCAGGTGACTCAGCCCCCCTACAGCCCAGATTTAGTGCCCTGTGACTTCTGGCTTTTCCCAAAGTCACTTTTGAAAGGGAAGAGATTTCAGACCATTGACGAGATTCAGGAAAATATAGCAGGGCAGCTGATGGCGATTGGGGGAACTGTGTGAGGTCCCAAGGTGCCTACTTTGAAGGGGACTGAGGCATCATTGTCCCATGTACAGTGTTTCTTGTATCTTTTATCTTCTTCAATAAATGTCTCTATTTTCATATTCATGGCTGGATACCTTCTGGACAGACCGTGTGTGTGTGTGTGTGTGTGTGTGTGTGTGTGTGTGTGTGTGTGTGTGTGTGTACATATATAAAATCTCATTTACTGTGAGGTTGGTGAAGTCAGCCCACTTCACATGTGACAGTTCAGGCTCAGGGAGGCTGAGGTGCTTGTCCAAGAATGCGTGGTTAGCACATGCTTAGCGAGAGTTAGGATTGGAACCCAGGTCATGTCCTGTAGCTCAGAAGCACTGTCAAAGCATGCAAGGAGGAGGGCCAGTATGTGACCGCCAACCGAAATCATCCATTATCCACGAGGGCGCATTGAAGACTCTGGAGGATGGTGCGAAACCCTTGCAATCTTCGTTTGGGTCTCTCACACGTCACTTCTTCCAGTCTCTGAATTACTAAGTGTTTACAGACTCCTGCAAGGTGAGAACTGTGCTTGCATTTCTCAGTGTCTACCTCAGCCCCTATACCTGGCACATCGTTGCTGATCAATGAGCATTTCTTGAATGAAAGTGTGGCTGTTAGAGTTGACTCAGAGGGGAAGAAGAGGAAATGGGAGCCCTGGTGATGTTTGTCCAGGTATGTCACGGCTAAGCACGTGACTAGAGGTTTGACTTAGAGAACTGGAAAGAAAGAGAGGAACTCTGGGACCCTCTGAAGATAGGAGTGAGAGAACCCATGACAAGATCTCAAAGTGAATGAATGAACTTCAGCCTGACCCCGACCTCCAGCTCAATGGCACTGATAATCTGATTCTCTTTTATTCCTAGCATTTACCACTTTCTAACATTCTTAATTAATTTCCTTTATTATGTTTCTTGTTTCTTGTTTAGTGAGAGCCTCCACTAGAATGTAAGCTTCATGAGGGTAATCATTTTTGCTTATTATGTTATTCTCCTCTATCCCTCAATTCCCCCAGCCAAATCAAGCATTAATTACTTTCTGTCACTATAGATTTGCCTATTCTGGACTTCCAGATGAATGAAATCCTACAACCTGTGGTCTTTGGTGACTGGTTCCTTTCACTTAGAAGAATGCTTTCAAGGTTCATTCATGCTGAACCCCATAACTTTACAGAGAGAAAATCCGAGACTCAGAGAGGGAAGGGAAATGACCTGGGTCCTGGGTCCTGCTGGTAGCAGAACAGGAACCTGATTGCAGGTCTTCTGTCTCCCGATGCAGAGCTCTGTTCCTGCCTAGGCTGGACGTGAGGGGCTCAGCAGCCACAGTCGGCCCAGCAATGTCTTTCTGCCATTCACCTTGAGGCTGCTTACGGGGCCCCTTCAAGGATAGCTGTGGGGAGGGGAGACCTTGCAGGTAGCATCCCTGTTAGCATCAGCCCTTCCCCACGTCCCTTCCAGAGGTCACGTCCATCTGATAAAGTGGGTGGCTTGTGTGATCAGCTTCTAGTCTTCTACTTGGAGTGGCCTTGGGTCCCTGTGCCCTCAGATTACTAGCCAGAGAAAGGCGCGGCCTTGACCCCATTTGTGCTGACTGTTCCTGCTGCTGCCCCGTGGCTCCCAGAGGGCCTTGCAGAGGCCGTCTGTACTGAGCCACATAAGAGGCTAAGCTCTTCCTAACGGATGTCTAATCCTGTTATGCAGATGTGAAATCCGAGTGGCATGACGATGCCCTGAACCCATGTTTCCCAAAGGCTTGTCTTTGTCACGTTTCACCCAAGATGATTTCAGGTGATACGTTTAAATAGTTGTATATTTACTTTAACGTGTATCGGTGGTTGGGGGGAATCCAGCATGATCAAACCTGTGATTTGATGAACAGTATTGTCCGGGGTGAAGCTGAAGTAGGAGGCACTGTAGCACATTATCCATGGGCACAGACTGTGTCTATTACAGGTGTGGCGGCGTGGCAGGTTGCCGGCGTGGCAGGTTGCCGACGTGGCCAGAGTCATGAGGGCAGTTTGCGGTCAACCGTCATTCGGGGACTGCCGTTCCGAGGTAATGGTGATCTAGGGTACTTTCCCATGAGCCACCTCCTACAACTCCTTTTCACCTTGTGCAAGGTGAGAGGATGCTGATGACCCGGGTTCCTTACCTGATTAAGGGGCTTTGAAAGCCAAGAGAAACCACTGGGAGACACTGGTTGTCCTTTGGTCCATGACACATCTCTACTCAGGCATTCAACATCCTTCGATAAAAAAGGGAGTCCTGTTGCAGAGGCTCAGAGAAGTAAGGAGAGGCTGAGGGGTACCAAGGATGATGTGCGGTGCTCTTTCAAATTGAGAAAAAAAAAGCAACGATTTCATTTAGCCTTTGACTTTTTTTATGACCACAAGTGAAATGGCCCGTGGCGTCAGAGTGTCAGAGGCTGGGTCGCAGTGAGGGACCGGACTGGGATCCCCGTGTAGGGCAGAGGGGACTGAAACTCCTTCACGGGGTCCTGGTTGCAACTACGCTTTGAGAAATAATCGTGTAATATAATATGAATAGATAAGTCCTCCCTTCCTTTCTCAAACTGTCATTTTTTTCTGATAAAGCATCATCTTCATCGGAATTCCTTTTAGAAAATGAATGCGGGTGAGGGACCCCAGCCCCTTATCTCTCTCTGAGCTCTGGTCATGTAAGGGGCCAAGGCAGCCCCAAACGATCGACGTTAGTCCCTCTAAAATATTTGCAAATAACTCTCTCTTTTGGCTTAAGACATGCAAGAATTAAAGCTGCGTATCGTTCTAGTGTTCTGACCCCACCATAGCGCTGCAGATGTCCATGACCTCGCAAATGTCAGCAGAGCTCAAGGCATTCTGCTAGACCCTGCGGGGATCATAAAGAAACGGGATACCTTTCTCCTCCTCTCCAGGAGCTTACGATCTAGGGGGAAGAAAACACGAACCGAATCCACGTGAAGTCAGGAAAGACAAGAACATAGACGAGGAGGTCTCAGGCTGAATGGAGGAGTGAGACACAGTGCGACAGCTCTGCATTTGGGGAGCTGGTGGGACGTGGTCACCGGGTGAGCCGGGCCCCGTCCTGGATGTGCTAGAGCTTAAGCTGGGTTGTGGAGGTTAGACGGTGTTTGAACACGTCTCCGTGGGGAGATCATGAACAAATGCATAAGGAGGGGCCACCTAGGGCTATTGGGACAAACACAAAAGCACCGGAACAGAGAATCATTAGACAGGAGGAAGATGGGGACTCGGGTCCCCTCAGCCACAGGAGGAATTTCTTTAACCTCTCCAAGCCTCAGCTTCCTTGTCCTCAAAACTGAGTTATGGAGCCCCAGCACGAGGGGCTGTCATGGGAGTCAGCAACGTGTCACGGGTTATGTATACGTTCATTTCCCTCCTTTTTCCTAGTCGGTGGGGAAAGCAGCAGTGGGGGGCGGAGCCGGACGTGTGGGAAGAGGCTGAATTTTAGGGATGGGGAGCCCCGGAGGACTTAAGAAGGGAAGTGAGGAGATAATGCAGTGTTTGGAGTTGGCAGACAGCTAGAGAAATTCAGTGCTAAGATCAGAGACATAGCCAGAGGTTGATGACTTATGCATCCAGGCTGAATTAGAGACAAGCCAGGAGGAGAATCCAGGCCTCCCGACTCCTAGGTCAGTGCTGTTTTCAGCACCCCTAAGCTCTTCTCTAGAGTCTGCATTTCTAACAAATGCAAATTCTTGGGCCCCGCTCTAGACCAACTGAACCAGAAACTCTGGGGCCCCAGCCATTTGTGCTTTAACCAGCCCTCCAGATGCTTCTTATAATTCTAGGGAACCGGCGTTCTGGGTTTTACTAAGAGAGAACGGGGGAAGGTTGGGAGAAAAGCTGGCTCCTTGCAGGATTTGGGGTGCTGCCACAGGGACAGAGGGTGGAGCAGGCGCCAGAGAGAAACTTCTATTTTAAAACTGCAGATACAGTGCACCTACCATAAAATTCACTCTTTCAAAGCGTACAATTCAGTGTTTTTTACTGTATTCACGGGGTTGTACCACCATCGCCGCTGTCGCATTTCCCCATTCTACAAAAAGCACCCCTTACCCATTAGCAGTCAGTTCTCACTTCCCCTTCCCCACAGCCCCTGGCAACCACTAATCAATTTTCTACCTTATGGATTTGCCTATCGTGGACGTTTCCTGTAATGGAATCATGCAGTATGTGGCCTTTGGGCCTGGCTTCTTTCACTTAGTATAACGTTTCCAAGGTTCACCCATATCGTAGTGTGTGTCAGCATTTCTCTCCTTTTTAGGGCAGAAATAAACCTTTTTATTCTCCAAGCTATTGCCTCAGACAAATTTGGTCATACAACTGAGCCCACACCACTTCAGAAAAAGAAGTTTCTCTCGGGCACATTTGCATAGAACTTTACAGTTTTAAATAATTGTCACAATGTAATGGAATGTAAGCCTTAAACCAACCTTGGAGCACAGCTGGGCGGGGATCACTGTAATTGTTTTCACAGAGAAGACAAGCTGGAGAGAGCAGGGTTCTGTGCTAGTCCAGTGTACCACCGTGCGCATGCACCAAAGTGTGTGCGGGACGTGGTGGGTCGACAGGCAGGGGGAAGGCGTCTTCAGAAGCATGAGGGTGTGGGAATTTAGGGCCTGTCTGAGGAGCACTAGATCATTCGCTTCTGCTGGAGTGGATGGTGTGAGGGGGATGAGACAGACAGGCAGGCAGGGGCCAGATCACAGCAGGCTGTGACTCCCATCCCAAGGCAGTGGGAGCAGTGGGATGGAATGGTCAAGCCAGCTCCAGACACCAGCACTAATGTGATCTGAATTCCCCTTCTGCTGCTTCCTCGCTGTGTGCTGGTGGCCGACATACTTACCTTCTTCATGCCTCAGTTTCCCTTTTATAAATGAGGATTGGAATAAGCATTAAATTAAG
>PVKM010020296.1:0-23481 GCA_004027735.1 Carollia perspicillata | reverse complement strand
AAGCAATCCAATTATGGAGCCCAGAGCAAGGCCTGGAGATCAGCACCCTCATCTGATAAATGGAAGGCTAACTTCTATCTTGCTTTAAGACAAACTTGTGGCCATTCACTCTATGCAGCCTTCCTGTGAGCCTGCCCCCGATCCCCACTGGGTTACATTGTCCTCCACTGGGCTCTGCTCCTGCAGGAAAGCGTCCCCCGCGTCTATCAAATCCAAATCCATTGGTTTGCAGATTCGTCTGCCTTAGAGGGAGAGATCCTCGAGCACAGGGGTTGTACTTCCTTCATCTTTAAATCCTCAATACAACCATTAGAATGAATGTTAAGGCAAGGGAGGAAGGGTTTGCTCAGAGTTGGAAAGATACTTGATAGCAAAGTTAGGTCTAGAATCCTGATATTTTGAAGACCCATCTCTGTTTTTGCAAGATTTTTCTGTCTATTCCTCTTCGAGTTTCATGAGTCTGTTCCATTATCTATATATGGTATACCCGTGAGGCAGGTCTAGTGTCTCAAATTTCCAAATCTCAGAAAATATAGACCACACACATGCGTGCATGTATATGTATATAAGTCATTTGTAAGAAATACCAAATGTCTTTTTTTATTGTAACACTGACCTTCAGTCACTAATCGCTACCTAGGCCTCTGTCTGGAGTTAACTTCAAGGACATGGTATTTCTTGATTCAGAAGCTTGGATCTAAGATACTCACTCATTTGTCATCCAGCGCCTGAGCATGAATTAACAGTACAATTATAAGAAGTACTAATTTGGTGTAAGTGGGGCAGTGTAGTTATATTTAGCCCTGTAGTAACTGACACAAAGACCTTTCTGTAATATAGGATTAAGGTTAATTTATCAGTTCTTCTTTTCTTGGACATTTTTCCAGGTCAGACATCTTAGGTTACAGAAAATTATCCCTTTAAAATAAGAGGTGAGAGTTTCTATCAATGTACCATGTAGGGAACACAACAGACAGAGCTAGAAACTGTGTGCTTCTGAAGTAATCAGAATGTTTAGCCATGGAATTCTCAGGCAAGCTTTAGTATCTAAATCTATTATGTCGTTTTTATACAAACAAAAAAAGAAATATTAACTTATAGGAGAATATATAGACATTAGGCATAAAACATGTTCACTCTAGCTATTTTCATAGAAATACAATTAAAATATCCATCAGATTCTTTTTTAACCCATTTAACTGGCAAAGATTAAGAAAAGAAAATATGCTAGTAAGAGGCAAGGAGACAAGTTCTCCCACCAACTTTCTGGAAACCAATCTGGAAAATAAAAACACACAGACACATACATATAGATGTGTTATGTGCATACATACATATACATATAATACACACATACAAGTATATACTATATAATATGTAATAAATTGATATCCAAGGAGGTATACAAATATGATCAAGTTTGTGCACAAAAATCCATGCATATGGAAATTAAAGACCACTGTCATGGTCTTAAAGGTAATAAACACCACTATGGTAGACAGATTAATAGATTCTAAAGATATCCAGATTCTAATCCCTGAAACCTGTGAATATGTTATCTTATATGTCAACAGATATCTTGCACATGTGATTAAATTAAGGATCTTGAGACAAGGAGATTCTCTTAGCTCCTCTCGGTGGGCCCTAGATGTAATCGTAAGCATCTTTGTAAGAGGGAAGCAGAGGAAGACTGGACAAGAGAAGAAGGCAAGGTCACACTGAAGCAACCTGCTGTCTGTGCGGCTGCTTTGCCATTGGAGGAAGGGGCCCTGGGCCAAGGCGATGCAGGAGATGCAGCCCCAGACCTGGAAAACACGAGGAAGCACACTCTCGCCCAGGCTCCCTGGAGGGAGCTCAGCCTTGCAGATACCCTGATTTTTAGGCCAGGAAAGCTGGAGACTCCTGATCTCTAGAACTCTGAGAATAAAAAAATACGTTGTTTTAAACAACTTGTTTTGTTGTAACTTGTTACAGCAGTCATAGGAAATGAAAGTGACATTTTGAAAATTATCTAATTAATGGTAAATGCTCCTGAAATATGTTTAAAAAATGGAGCACTTCTATGATATAAATTGTTTAAAATATAATATATATATAAATATGAAAGTTGGAACTAAACCAAGTATTTTTAGTGAATACCTATGAGTGTGGGATCATGGCTAATTTTATTCCTTTTTATACTTTTTTATTTTTTATGAATCTATATTATTTTTAATTAGGATTGAAAACTCTGATTTCCAGAAGCCACACATTTGACAGAGTCTTTTTATCGTGACCTGAGAATTCACATTCCCAACAATTTTAGAATACTTTGAAGGATTTACAAGCTTAAGAACACATACTTTTACTTATTTTTATAAAACTTGAATGGTATTTTTTGACAAACAAAATAAAATGCATATGTACAAACTATCCAAACCTTAGAAATAAATACTAAAATTACTTTAAAGCTGACTGGGTTATAAATCCACACAGTGGTTCATTTTTGGTTGAACATATATGTTAGTATTTACAGATTGGTCTGGCTGTGCGTTCTACCCCACAAGTTTTGGGTTTCACACCTGCTTTGCTCCATTGTACTGCACACGAAAGCTGTCTTCTTTCACTGCTCAGAATCGTGTACTTAGAAAAGCTCACTTTTGATATCAGCCAAATATGTACACAGTAAAAAATAATCTTAATTTCAAAAAAGTATATTAGCTATAATTTGGGATCACCTCTCCCCAAATACACAACCTTGTTATTTTCCATGAGGCTAGACAATTTAAACTGGACTATTTTTACTTAGCTGGACTGTAAGACTGAAAGGCAAAGACCAAGTTTCTGGTACCAAGCAGAGGAATATTCCTTGAACCAATGTATTGTCATACATGTCATAGATGACAACCATATCAAAGTTCATCGCTACCAAAAACTTTTTAAAAAGTTACTCCCTTTTTTAAGCGTTATGATAACAGCCAATCATGTCATCCTGTATAGTGCAGGTAGGTGATGGATTAATATCTATTAACGTGAAATAAGAATCATCTCTATAGGTGGCTCGTACTAAATGAGCTACATACAGAATTATAAAGAATGCCAATAAAATAAGGCCAGATGACATTCACACAGCAGGCATAGAAAACTTAAGAGAATAGAGCAAATCTCACTTAAAAGTGACAAGAAAAAAATACACTAAGTTGGAAAATTAGAAAATGGGAGAAAAGTAAATTTGGGGACATTTTTGCTGTGTATAAAATTGTAAAAGAACGACTGGCCACACCCTAGTCATGGCCTCCGTGCCTGGATTAATACAGTACCCTGACAGCTCCCACTCCAAACTGTTCTTCCAAAGCTGCCCAGCCCCAATGCGTGCGCGCTGGACAACTTTACTCTCCCATGAAACACAGTCCAGGGCACCCCATTGGTTCAGCAACACTTCTTCAAGTGTGGTTTCCATCCTACCGTCACTAATTTATCTGGAGTGCTTGTTAGAAGCGCAGATTATGGAAGGTGTCTCCACACCCACTGATTCAGCATTTCGAGGAGTAACGCCCAGGGATTTGCATTCTACCAAAGTGCCCAGCTTACCCTTACGCACATTAAAGTATGAGAGGTTTTTCACAGGAAAATCCAAACCTCTTTAAAGAGAACACTTTATGATGTAGGCCCTTGTTATCTCTCCAGCCTCATCCTTGGACACATGTCCCCTTTGTGGTTTATGCTCCAATAATAATAAAGTATGTGCTTGTCAAAAACACTGAAGTGCTTGAAGATGCCCAGACACAGCAGCTCGGCCACACCTCGTTGCCTTTGCACATCCCGTTCCCTGCTCCTATTCCACCTCCTCTGCCTGGGAAACTTCTGCTCATCTTTCAAGTGTGAGGTTTGCCTGACTTTCTCCTGCAAACATAAGTATTTTTTTCTCTTGGTTCTCCCGTGGGTTTTACACATGTCCATGCCTTTTTTAGAGCATTCTCCTGTACACAATTGTGTGTTTATACAACCAGTTCTCCACCAGGCCATTAGCTCTGCGAGTACAAGGGCAGCTTCCATTCATCTGTGCATGCCTCACAGTACACGGCAGGTATTCCACAGAATGTGCAGATGCACACGTACTATTTTCTAGGGTTAAAAAAGAACTGTTATTTTGTATTTTTCCAACTATTACACACAAGCCCTGGGGGGGGGGGTGCTTCTGAAACCACGCCGCCTTTTGTCAATTGGTTGGATGCTTTTTCTTCTAAAGCACTGTCATTCTTGATCATCTTCATCATGATCAATAAAAAGGATAATAAAAATTTAAGTCTGTGACTTTTAGGCAGATTTTAATGGTTCATTAAGACACGAACCAAAAACACTTACTAGCTTTTTCCTTTCCTTCACAACAAGCATGACTGATGTAAAATGTTACTTTGTTTCCTCTGAAAAAATGACTAAAAACAGGAACTAGGGCAGGGCAACCTTTTTCCCAGGGTGGAAACTCAGTCCTACTGGGGACGTGATTAGCACACCCTCCCCACTGCAGTGAGCAGATGAGAACAGAGAGGGCACAGCAGGCGAGGCTCAAGGTTTGTGATCTGCAGGTTACCACCTCACTGTCCAGGGCTCAGGGCTCAGGTGTGTCACCTTCCACAGCAAAACCTTCTCCCCCATCTAGGGAGAGCTGCAAAGGTGAACAGACGTAGCCCACACGAGCCACCTGTGATGACCGGCCTCCTCTGTCCGTGTCCTCTCCTATCACCTCTCTTCCTCTGAGGCAAATGCCCATTCCTGCATCTCCATCTTGCTCTTATTCTGTAGCCAACAATCCCATCTAAGGGTTTCCCTAAAAATTAAAGTTTTAGTTGCTAATGCTGAAGATCTGAGTGTCCAGCTGGGTTTACATTTTAAGGGGGATTGGAAGTTTTGGAGAAAGGTGCAGGGAGTAGGCATTGGGCAGGAGTCCGAGTTTAGTGGATGATGCTACCAGTCAGAATCGGGAGACAGGCTTCCCCAAGACCGGTAGTTGAAAAGTAGAAGTGAAGATGCAAAACCTTGCACTGGAAGGACCATCTGTATGAGTGTATGCTATTATCTCTGTTAAAAATTTTCCACACAGGCATCAAAGGTGGATGACCTATTTACTAATTATGAAGACACCAAAAATAATCATTGTAGATTATATAACAGCATGGTAATGTTACATAAAAAAACAACATAAAATGGATAACTATGGTATGATGACAATTATAGAAAATCATGCATGTTTAAAGATGAGTAAGCAGAAACCTCTTTTAAACTGGAGTTGGCCTATAGGGGGCGCTCTCACATCCTGCTGCTTGCCCATTACCCCGAACAGGAGGAAAGGTACCTTCCATCTCTAACAGGAATGTTGTACTACTGTAATACTCCAGCGGGAGGAAAGAGGATCTTCCCCACGGCTGGCAACCACTCAGCCAATGAAAGACTGCTACAACTCAGCTAATAAAAGGCTACTACACAGCAAACTCCCGGTTTCCTCCAATGGACTCCCTGTTTACAACAGTCCTTCTGAACACCCCCCCCCCCCCCCGGCCCGGGCCCCTCCAAAAAATACGTTTCTAGCTTTTGTTCTCTGGAACTGCACATAGATCAGCATTAGACTTCATGTCCAAAATTGCAATTTTGTTGTTCCGAATAAACACATTTTGCTTGAGAAATATCTGGCTATTCGAGGTCATCAAATGCATATAGAAAATTTATAGGCTTCGTGAAAGACTAAAAACAGTTCATCCTAGGTAATTTATTTTACTCTTTCATTTCTGCTATTGTTGTTTTAATATATATCAAAGCACATTTTATATTTTAACAGTTATTTCCTGGTCTTTGGTAACTCGCTCCATGATTATACCATTTTGACTTTCTGCCAATCTATCTTCCCTGAAGCAACTCCAACTATTTTCAAATAACACTGCTTGATACAAAAACAGAAAAAAATGTGAGGATCCAGGCAGCTGTCTCCGTTGGTAGCTCAGGGAGGGACAACCTTCAGTTGTTCAGAAACACTAACTGATAAATTGCCAGCAGCTAAAAGATAAACATAATCATCACTGAACATCTTGAGTGGCATTTGACTTTATCAAAGTCCTTTCTCTGCCTTTCAAAATAATTGTTTCTTCTATTTATCCTTTGCCATTGCCTAGTACCACAGCTCTAAAAACAAGCACTGCAGAATTCATGGCTCAAAGGCTCATTCAGAGTTTCTGTCCCAGAAAGGGGATCATACACATTTCACTGAGCTTCCAGCTATCTGTCAGGCACCTAAAACTTGAGGTAGTATCTGTCACTTTCAGCTTTATTGGGGAGCTGCATGCAATTTTCATAACTGGAGAGCTCTGGCCCAGTCTCCCAAATCACACAGGCTATTTTAATATGTGTCTTTAAAATCTAAGACAGGTAATTCCCACCAGTCAACACGTGATCTGTGGATTGAGCCTATCGGTTCACATACGTATTCAAACAAGAACAGTTTGGAGGGAAAGGGAAAATGAAGTCTTTGTGATGTCTCATGAATATGAGTATGCCATAAATTACTGAACTTTTTCAATGTCCTACTTTCAAGGGAATCAAAGAACAAGTGGAAATAATGAACAGATGAACAGACCAGAATATGCAACCCTTACGGCCAGTTTTTATAAGTGAATAGTAACTTATCAGGATTATGTCTCTGCCCAGAGTCGACAATACCCTCCTTCTCCCCACGCTCTACCTCACAGTAGATCACGGTGTCATTTCTTTGAGTGAAGTAGGAATTTAAGGTCCTATAAAAGTGCCTTGAGACATTCAATGACACAGTTCTGAATCTTGCTTATTATTATTTTTCATCCAAAGAATCAGCATTTCAGGAGGAAATAACTAAAATCATAAAGTGCTATTCTCCTAGAAAAAGCCCAATAAATTTTTAAATGTGTTTTTCCCAATGAAATCACATCTAATGTTCCTGTTGAGAGAAGTTTGATTCCAGGATTTATATCTAGAACTGTGCAAGACTAGTTAAATAACTTAAAAAAAAACACCCCAAGAAATATGGCCACGTAAATTTATCATCAACTGAGAGATGAAGTAACAGAACAGTTGTGGTACTATGGCTCTTTAAATTTGGGTATGAAAACTGACTTCATAAATACAATACAGTTCTAATTACAGTCTATTATTGATATCAGTTTCCAAGGCCATATAAAGATTATTTTATTTCTCTGGTGAAAGAGATTAAGCAAAGTATGAGCAATAAATTCCACCTGATGAAATTATTTGAACTTCTTCTCACCCGGAACCTTCCACAGAGCTATCAACAAGGGGCAAACCCTAAGTCTGAATTTCACTTCTGCATTTCTCTGTGAAACGTGTGTGGGCTTGCAGGAGAGCAGTGCCCTAAGGGAGAGATGTAGAATAAAGCTACAGGAGCGAAATTCTCAGTGCACACAGATACACATAGTCTTTGAATACTCTGGCATTGGCTACCGATTTTTAAAAAGTTAATGAAAATGAGGAATAGACGATAAATAATATTTGAAAGAGTGATTTAAGATAGATGGTCTAAAAATTGTTTTAAAAAGTTAGGTTTTACTTATTCTAGGAAAGTGTTTCCTTCCTTGCTTAAAAAAACATTTGCCTAGTGTGACTGTGTGGTTAATTGAGGACTCTTGGGAACTCCCTTACAAATGTTTCTGAAAGCATATTTCTTTCCTTAAGCTGGTTTCAAAAATGTCAGTGGGGGGAAAATTACACTTCACCACATAAAGTAGTATTTTGCACAGGGCACACGTGTGTGCCAATGTGAGTTTTGGCCAAGCACACATACCTGCACTGCTGTTGCGCCTCCATTCCCCAACGCCGCAGACTCTGCCCAATTGGTGTGAGTGACTCGGGACTGTCACAGACTTCAGTGAGCCGGGGAGAACTTCAATTGATCGAGGATGGGGCAAAACCACTCTGAAGACAACAGCTCGCCCCTGACGTTCTATAGTGTTCCTAGTTTTGCCGTTGTGATGAGAATAAGGACAAACAAGTAGCCTTCACCAGATTATGCACAAGGAGGGGAAAGGAGGGACAGTCACGGTTAAAAGGTGCCTCTGAGAGGCTGAGAAGAGGCCAGTTGTGGGGCCGCGTGCAAGTGCCGAGGTTCTTGGAACGCTCACCTTGGGAAGCCCCATCTGACACGGTGTCAGACATTACCACACCCCACATTAAACCTTGTTTTCCTACGAATCATGTACACTTGCTATTTTTGCTTCACATCTAAGCCATCATCACACATACTTGGGAATTCTCATGAAGTGTGAGGATCTAAAATAGAAATTGCTTTCAAATATTACATTTTTGTGATTGGTAAATGTAACGATGAGTGAGGTTGGTATGTTTACAGACAAAGACCTCATTTTCTCTAATAAAACTGTAAGCTGCAATGTAAAAAAAACTGTAAGCCACAGCCTGATTTTAGGAATGTTCGAATGTGAAAAATCTGTTCTTATCTAAAATATAATATAAATTTTGACTCTGCAGGGGTTTTTTTGTATTTTTTAACCAAGATACCTTTCTATTTTGCAGACTCAAATCTGTCATAATTCTATGACTGCCTGTCTCCTCAGCACTGGGAAACTGGGTGTGTATGAGTAGGCGCTGCCACAGTGGTTGACACCGTGGTCGGGAGCCACTGTCCAGGCCTGGGACTGCAGCATCAATACTAACTAGTTCTGTGATCTTCGGCAAGGTATTTAATGTCTATGCACCTCATTTCCTGTTCCGTAAAACGGGAATAAGAGTACTTACCTCACAGGACTGTTGCTAGGATTGCTAGTGTTTCTTGAGTGTGGAGAACAGAGCCTGATAACCTAGAAAGTAATACTCAGTCTACTGTTCTGTCCAAACCAATGGGTGACTGCTGCTGGAAGAATCACTCACGTTCCCCAGCAAAACCATCCTGGAGGATTTGGATGGACCCCACCCACATTTCGGGCACACAAATCCATACACCAAGTCCAAGTCCAATGCCCTCAATTCTGCCTTTTCCTTCCCAGACAGTCTTCTGTAGTATAAGGACAGGGATAAACCCAATGCTAGGGATAACCCCCTTCCATGTTCAGGGTCAATGGGTAGGCAAAGGATCAGATATTAAACACCTCTCTCCCCAGAATAAATACTAATGCCACTTCCCTCTAGTGGCCGAGATCCACAATTACAACTCCCCCAAGAGACCGTAATTCTTTAGGTTTGTAGTATGGGAAATAATTCAGAGAAAAGCCAACTTCATTGAAAAGTTAATTTTAAGCCAATGGGCACAGACTAACAAACCATTGAGTTTTTCTAAGTGAAGCAATATTAAGAACGTGCAGAGTGTGATAATTATTAACTTAGCATCACCAAAAGAGCAACATTAATTAAACGTAACCCGACTGTAAGTATTTAATACCTACTTCCATGTTCTCTAAACACAGTCAGTGCAATCCACATGATAAATGGCTTTTTCTTCCCCTAAGTTTTTTAATGGACGGGGCTCATTAGTTTACATAATCGTCTCTAAAACTAGGACAGTATTCCCACTGTCGCTCCGCAGTGAAATATTAATCCTACCAAACCAAATATTTGACATGATCTGCGGGGTCTGGGAGGGTTTTCCTTAAAACATTAACGTCTCAGAGGTTTTGGAGACAGAAAAAAATCACCACCTCTTTCATTGCAGTTCTGTTACACATGGAATATGTAACAAAGGAAACTGAATTTTCCTTACAAGCACTGGAATTATTTTTTAGCAATTTATTTCCTAAGCCAAGTTTGCCACCCAACCATCCAGCTCCTTTGAAAGGTTCTGATTTTAAAACCACACTGCACATGATGCATCAGCATACACTATGTACTGTCAAATAAACTGTAACAGGGTGACATTTTTTGTTTATAAATTCATTTAAGAAGGCTAAAAAAATGTCACCCACAAGACATGGATCTTCCTAGACCAAGACTCTCCTATTTTTTCACATAAACTTTACACAGGCATATATACTCATGTAACTTAAAAAAAAACTTATAAAACCCACTCATTAAAGAGCATGTTTTATTCTCTTATGCTGTTAAATATACAAAGGTCAGGAAATATTTTCTCCAGCATATACAGTACCGTGAAGAATCTAGTGAATCTACGGAACTTCACACTTAGGGTATTGAAAGGCATGGAAGCACACGCGTGGACACGAATATCTGTGTGACGCGAAACAGCGAGGGAAGAATATCAGTCTTAGATACTTCGTGTGATGTGGCAGCAACTTAGTGAAGTGCCTGACGTTCTCTGAGCCTTTGGACGCGCGGGGGCTAGAAATAAGCAGAGGAAGAGACAGACTGGAGTCTGTATTTACAAATTCTCCTTCTATAATGAAGGTGAATCACTTCTCTCTTTAGGAACCTATGATTTCTACAAAACTACACATCCTCTTACCATGCCGCCCAGCAACTGCACTCCTTGGAATGCACACAGTGGAGCTGGAAACTTATGTCCGTACAACAGCCCACACGCGGACATTTACAGCAGTTTTACTCATAATTGCCAAAACGTGGAAGTCACCAGGATGTCCTCCAGCAGGTGAACTGGGGACTATGGTCCATCCAGACAATGACATATTACTTAGTGCTAAAAAGAAGTGAACTATGAAGTTATGAAAAGGAGGAATCTTCAATGCATATTACTAAGTGAAAGGAACCAATCTGATGAAGCTACACAATTCCGGCCAAATGACATTCTGGAAAAGGCAAAACTATGGGGGCAGTAAGAAGACTGGTGGTTTCTGGAGGTTTGGGGCGGGCGGAAGGATGCACAGACAGGGCAGCGAGGGTTTTTATGGCAGTGAAAATACTCTGTACGACAGTGTGATGATGAATACATGTCATCATTCATTTGTTCAAACCCACGCAATGTGCAACGCCAAGAGTGAAGCCTAATGTAGACTACAAATTTGGATGACAATAATGTGTGAATGCAGCTTCATCCACTGTAACGATGTCCCACTGTGGTGGGAAATGTGGTTGGGGGAGGCTGCCACGCAGCCTGCGTGAGGACAGGGGTATACGGTCTGTGGCAAATCTCTGTACCTTCTCCTTAATTTTGCTGTGAACCTAAAACTGCTCTAAAAAATTTAAGTCAATCAAACAGAATTTTTTAACCAATATTTTAAGCCAAAGAATATCTGAAGTCACTAATAAATTATTCTTAAAAAAAAAAGACAGACAAACCTATGATCAGTCCTGTCTATAAAAATAAAGCCCAGCTTGGTATCAGTCTCCCTCTGCAGCCTCAGCATTGAACACGCCTTCCCTTCGGTTACGTCCCCACCACCGTGCCCACCAGGAATCACGGCTCTCCATGCCAAAACATGTGTTCCCAACCCTGCCTATCTGCTCCAGCCATGCTCTCTGCCCCGGAAGGGCTGCTCCCTGATTGACATCTCGTCATCCTACTAGCAACTAGCATCTCCCTTGTTGACTAAATAAGATAAAATGAATCCTCTCTCTTTTTCTGTTATTATATAACAGTTAACTGTTTTCATATCTGTCTCCCCTGAGGGAAGGTCATGGGTCATCCATCTGGGTAGCCCAGCCTCTGTGGTGGGGTCATTACTGGCAATCAATAAATGTTTGTAGGATGAATGAGCGATTCTACCATGTCGGTCTGCTTGTAGGGGGCTTTGAATCTCCTTCAGAAGTAGGTGGTGTGCAAGGACTGAGTGAATCCCGGGTTTCCATTCTTGCTGTGCTGCTTACTGGAGTTTTCCCACCACACCAAAGACATTACTGATTCCCCCTGACTGCAACGGAATTGTTTCTATTCCCTGTCCCATCCCCCACACCCTCAGTCCACCTACCCAAATGTTATCCTTCCTCCTAGCCTGACTTCCTGTGGTACCTACCCTAAGGCCTTTTTCAACTTCACAGACATGCTATGGGTTGAAAGAAAAGAACTAGGTAAAGTTTTAAAATCGCTCCAGGCCTACTTACTGTTCACATAAGGTTGGCATGGAAGATAAACCTGATTTGGCAACAGGGAAGAGAAAGACCTCAGAAAGGCCAATTCTGAGGTCTCTCCCAATGACCAAGAGCCTCAGTTTCCCAGAAGGAAAATCTAGTGCCCCTCCAGCTGGAAATAATGAAGAGGATGATAACTTCGGTGTCATAAGGGCCTTTATCCTTTAATAAGAGTTTCTTCTAGGACCTGCATTATTCTACCTCCTACCGCCCTGCCCTGCTCCTCCCCGCCCCCACTCTGCCCCACTGGCCTAATTGCACGGCCTAAGGATCGGCAGTGACCTTTCAGCATCCCTCTGCACAGGGAACCTCTCTCCTTGCAGCTTCCTTCCCTCTGTGAAACCACTCGCCTGGTTTTCCTTCTGATTCCTGGCCACGTCTCCTCCATCCCTTCAGCTTGACGTCTTAGTGTGGCATCTCAGGATCTGTCCCGCAGCCACTTCTCTCTCACTGGTTGATTTCATACAGTCCCCCGGCTTCATGTACCACCTGCTTGGCTGAAAGTCCCAAGTTTGCCACTCCAGACTGAACTTTCTTTGGAATTCCAGATTCCACACAGGTATCATACAGGCCTCTCAAATCAAACAGGAACAAAACCAAAGTCTTGATCTTCTGCCACAAGCTGCCCTTCCCCAAGTCTTCCCCACCTTGGCAAAGAGACCTGCCATCTGCTCTGTCTCTCCAGCCAACAGTCTAGGAGCCGACCTTGATGGAGTTTCCCTCAACCCCCTCCTCCAACTCATCCCCTGGCAACTCATCCTGTGCATCCTCCCTTCAGAACACTGCCTGGGTCTGGCTACTTCCCTCTGGCTGTATCATCTACCCTCTGGTCCAGCCTCCACTGCCTCCCATCTAGACTACTTCCTAAACTCCAAATTGAGCTCAATGTATGCACTACAGGCGCAGCGAGAGGAAACTTTTACAATGCAAATTATGCTGTTATTCTCCTATTTCAGAACCTCCAGTGCTTTCCCATCAGGCTTAGGGAAAAGCCAATTCCACACTCTGTCTTAAGAAGACCTTCACGCCTGGCGCTGCCCCTCTCCCCACTCAGTCACACTCCGTCCCCTTGGACATGCCCATCTTCTTTTTTCTACTTGGAAGGCCTTTGCTTTCATATTCGCATGACTGTCTTCTTCTGTCCCTTCAGGTCCAGCTCGCATGGCACTCCCTCAGAAAGAAAGAAGCCACCGGCCCTGACTGGGGTGGTTGGGTGTCGTCCTGCAAGGCGAAAGGTCTCGGGTTGTGATTCCTGATCGGGGCACACATCTGGGTTGTAGGCCCAGTACCTGGTTGGGGTACATGCAAGAGGCAACCAATCGATGTTTCCCTCTCACGTTGATGTTTCTCCTCCTTTCTCCCTTCCTTCCCCCTCTCTAAAATAAAGAATAAACACACTTGAAAGAGCGCGCGAGAGAGAGAGAGAGAAAGACACTACTCAGCAGTTTTAATTTCTCTGCCTATTACTTGTTACTCTCCAATGTCTTTCTGGCTTTTTTACTGTAGATCCTCTTTTCCTCTATTCCCGTACCCCACTAGGGTATAAGCGACATGAGAGCAGAGACCTTCTCCACCTTGTTCATCTCTGTGTCCTCAGAGGCTAGATACAGCCTTGCCAGTAGCTGCTACTCAAAATGGATGAGTGTTGTATGAACAAAGCCCAGGTTCATTGCCTGTGTCTCCCCTGTAAACTCCTAAACACTAGTGGCCAAAAGGCTGAGATGGATGGCCCAGGACTGCTCTGTCTGTTCTCTGTTTACATTTAATGATATTCTAGACAATATGCTCCATAAAATGATGTTGTAGGTTACATCTTTGTACTTCCGCAGAATTTCCGTCTTTAATTAAACTTTGTAGAAGGCATGCCTCTGGAACAGACCCTCTGGAGATTAAGTCGCAACTTTTCATAAGCAAATAACCTTCAAGCCCCCTCCTCTTCATCAGCTTAATAGAAGCTGTTTACTAATTATCTTCTCTGTGCCTGGTACTCAGTCATCCTCCGTACGGAAAGATATGTGTTAACTACCCCATTTTATAGATGAGGAAAACTGGGGCTCAGAGATGCCATGAAACCTGCCCCAAGCCCCTTAAACAAATGATAAAGCCATACATGCCTTGCAAATTGTAGGTTAAGATGTCTCAGAGGGAGGCCTAGATATATTTATTGAGTAACTGTCTATTCACCTTTAAATTATCATCTCCAATCCCAGCTTCTGTCAAAATCCAGAGCCAGAGTCACACATTCAGCGTTCTGGAACACAGCTAACTAGCAACCATCTGTGATCATGGAGAGGAAGAACCATAAAGATAACTGACATCAGCTAATGCTTCCAGAACTAAACCTAGACCATGATTTTACATAGGGTCTCACTCACAAATGCAGCCATTTGTAATGACACTTGTGACATTTCGTATCCCCCTAATGAAGAAGCCACACACAGCTGTCAGGAGTGTAAGAAATGCTCACTGGCAGCGAAGGGTGGGAACTTTAAACTGTCTGCTTACCCCTGAGAAATGAAGTCAACTACACGGTCAAAGCAATACTCACCACTGAGCTCCTTAAACGAGAAATGCTATACAAATGCTCTGTGCTAAATAAAAGCTACAAACCTCTGATAAATGAGGTAGCACCCCCTGATACCTAGTTTAGTGTACTTAGATTGATATTAAAATGAGCTCTAACTAGACAACGAACTCTATGTAGTTGTGCAGATTAATCATCAGCCAAAGGGCACCACACCCCAATAGCGGCTGCAGGCTGGCAGCCTCCTTCAACACACTGCAGACAGGCACTTTAATGAGGGAGAAAATATGAGCTAACGTAACTATCGTCAAATCATCTCCTATAGGAGGGAAAGAACATTAACTGATATGCTGATATCCGCCGCCAAAACATCAGCTGGGAAGAACAAAAGGCTGTCAAAGCAAGGTGCCATTAACTAAGCTGAGACAGCCCAGGGTTTGGGCTTAAGCTGCAGTGTGACATTCTCAAGGGAAACATGAGTGTTGTTTCTAATGTCAGCTCTTTGGGCGATTTTTATTGATGTCATTGTTTTAGGACTCTCTAGTTCTCCCGGGCTACCACCAGCAGGAGATTCCAATAGACTGTTGTGATGCCTGCAGATGTACACAGTTTGATAAATAATAAAAAAGGCCTGTCGTCCTTAAATACTCTTACTATATAATTTTCCTACCTATGCGATAACAGTGTCCAGACACATTCACACCATTCGATCGCATTTCTGGGCGACCCCCACACCAGGTGAGACAAGTTACCGAACGCTCATCTCTGTAGGGGAAGCCTTCCAGGATCCCCAGTGGACACCCGAAATCAGGGATGGTACCAACCCTATTTGTACTATGTTTCTTTCCTCTACATCAAGTCAAACTTATGGTTGAGGCACAGTAAAAGATTAACAATAATAAGTAACAATAAAATAAAACATTTATACAACATATTAACGATAAAAGTTATTTGAATGTGGTCTCTCTCATAGTATTTCACTATGCTGTACATACAGCATAGTGCATTGGACAAAGGAATGATTCATGCCCCTGGCTGGATGGGGTAGGATGGTGTGACATTTCATCACACAACTCAGTATAACATGTAATTTAAAACATGAACTATTTCTGGAATTTTCCATTTAATAATTTTGAACTGCCATCGACTGCAGGTAACTGAAATCATAGAAAGCGAAACCATGGATGAGGGGGGACGACTATGCTAGAATCAATTTTAGTTTCCTTCAGTAAAGAAAAACAGAGAAGTTAAAGATGAGTGAGCACAGACAGACAGACACACACAGAGACTGATGCCATAGTTCAGAATGGAATGAGGCTGATGATGTTAAAGGGAAAGGAATATATCACCCATAGGAAGGAATATATCACCCATAGGAAGCTAAGATGAGCAAGGCCATCCACCAGAGAAGCTGAGTCCTAGGCCTTGACCCTTTCTAGTCTGTAACACTCTGGACAGGAAATTCATCTCTGCAAATCCTGACTTCCTCACCCATAATATGAGAATAACACCGCTGAATAACTCCACATTTCCTACCTTTTCCCACAAAGTGGTGGTCTCACATCATTTGGGGCTGCTTTGTGTATTATAAAAAATTAAATGATGGGATGAAGTTCAAGTAAATAAACAGTGAGGATGACCTCATTGGGCTTGAATGAGGAACCAATTAGACTCTGTATGTGAGAATTGTCCCCAAACTGGAGAGCACTTTACAATAACTGAGCCAAATTGATCTTGGCAGAGATGCTGAGTTTTTAATGCTTCTTCAGAAGCAATATCAAAGTGGGTCAGAGAGTCTCTTGAAAAATTAAATGGGGCTAAAGTAAGGCCAGCCCTAGCCTTCACTATCTTTCAACACCCCAAATCAATTCATAGGGCAATGAAATGCATGTTCTCCAAAGAGGACAAAGCAGGATTTTGTTTTCTTGAGAAGCACCTGAAGCTCCTGGCCAATTTCTCTCAAAGTGAATTTAGTGTAACTATCTCAAACACAATTTCCATGGACAAATCTGTGGGACAGGAGGTGCCATCCCCATTCTTACCCTACCATGACCACAGTCAGGACTGCTGACCGATCATACAGTTTTTGCTTTTTTGCCACTAAGCTCCCTCGGAATCCTTCTCAACACAGATTTCTGAGTGAATCTTACAAGAGTAGTCAGAAAGAAATATCCGTTATTAGCTATCCCTAGAATAGAGAAATGAGCAATTGACTTATAATCAAAAGATTTCCAAAATGAAAATTTTGACTTCAAGCTGATAATTTCCACTATATAAAAGCAACATTACTAAATCATTTCATCCATCAAATCAATATATTCAGCTACTCTGAGTAACATTTTGCAAGTACCTCAAAGTAGAAGGCTTAAAAATCAGCAGTGCAACTCAAAGTCACACATTCTACTTTATCATGAGGTAACACGGGAATGGCAGCAGATTACAAAATTTTGCCTTTGAAGCGTTTGTGCCCAAATGATCTCTCCTGTAGTCAGATGCACAGAGCGCTGGGATCTCAGCCTAGCGCTATTTTTTCTTCAGCATAGTCCTTGTTCTTTCTCGATAAGAGAACGGTTGCCTGGCTAACAGCCAGCCCTGCAGTCCTCTTCCACGAGAGACTTTTGCTACTGTTAGAATCCCTAGAATCCTCACTGGCATTGTAAGCAGAAGAAACTCTTCTGCCTAGCTTCCAGGGCATCTCAAGGGGCAGAAATTGGAACTTCAGGCTATTCAGGTGCTTCTCCAATCAGAGCACTAGGCTTACCCCCCAGTTAAATGGACTCAAGAAATCTCAGCTGCCGGTTGCAGCTGAACACATCTATCTCCCCAAGGCTAGTCCTGTTCCCTGCCTGAACTGGGAACTGTTCACTGTTTATCCTTCATCTAGGCTGCAAACCACAGGAAGGATGAGCAAGGTGAATTTGCAGAGCATCTGCCTCCCACTCGCAATTTGAAAGAGACCTCAGTGTCTCCGTTGATACCTCCCAGAGCTTCACCCACACTGTACACGGAGTCCTGGAACCTCGTCTCAGTTCTGGGACTGCATGTCCCACGGCATGCTGCATGGTGCCACCTGGCCACCATGCCATCAATTTCAGGTTGGACATGATTAAACACAATTAACAGTGACATCGTTATCATCAAGACGGATTTTTTCTCCAGCTTCCCTGGCCCTCCCTGAGATGCTACAGTCCCTCCAACCTGTGCAAAGGCTCCTGCCGCCCTTCAGTAGGCCCCATCGACTGGCTCTTCTCATCGCCCCCTTCACCATCTTCCTCCCCCTGCGGTCCCTCTGGTTCTGCTCTTGGCTGTTCTTTCTCTTCACTTTGCTTCTCTCCACTCTATTCATACCACGCTTCTCCAAATCTTGCTAAAAGTACCATTTTCCTGGTTAAAACCCTCAGACATAATCCATACTGAAAAAAATAAAGCCCACGGCTTGTAGACTGACATGGGAGACACTCTACGGTTTGTTCCCAGGCTTTCTTTTCCATGAAAATCCCCTCTCCCCACATTCAGATGTGGCTTAAGCTCTCAGGGAAGCCGCCTTACTCCCCACCCCTGAACTTGTCCCATTGTTCCTTTCATTCCTACCTTTTCCGCTCATCCCGGAGACCTTCCTTCCTCCTCTCACTCAGTCCCTAATCAGCCTTCATGGTGCAGCTCAAATTCTGCTTTCAACATCTCCGATCCTCTGGCTTTACCATTATGTAGCTTTCAGAATATACCCTTTATCTTTTATTTTTTCGGGTGTCTAGGCCTAACCAGATGGTTACTTAAAACAGGAAAATCAGAACACCTTCTCTTCTGAATACAGCATTAGCAGAGCAAACCAACTGGAGTCAGTTATATTTGCTGACTGATATACTATAACGTATAAACGCTTTTAAGATGACTTCCTAAGGAGGCTGATTTTCAAACAGAATAAACTAGAATGAGCATATTTTAGGTCATGCTTTTCTTTAGTACGTTGTTCTCATTACTACAACTCACTCAAGGTCAACCAACCTTGGAAACTCTAAAGAAACTGTATACTTTTTAGGGGGGAAGGGAAAATGAAGGAATTCACAAACTTGTGCATATAATTAAATAAGTGCCTCAAAATAAGCAAGCAATGTAGTTTTATGACAACACTATTTTGCTATATTTTTCAATTACAGTTGACATATATTCGTTTCGCATGTACAACGCAGTGATTAGACATTTATGTAACTTACATAGTGATCACCCCAATAAATGACAACACCACTTTAGGCAATGGATTCTGCATAGAAGCTCCAAAAAAGCAGAGAATAGAAATGAAAATGCCTTAGGAGAAAGGCTAACCATAGAGTTCCAAGTACTGAGTCCAAATCGCTGCCATGTTATCAAAATACCACTGGAATGTACACAGTTATGCAATAAGTGATAAAACAATAAAAATATTTTTTCTATTAAACTCTTCCAATGTCATTTTCACAAAGGAATATAGCACCAGATAGAATCTCACTTATTTCTCTAACTTTGGTGATTTACAGTCTTTTCTTCTTTTGGAAGGGAACAACAGCCAGTGGAAGCCTGTTGGGTCCCAGAGGCGGAGGACCGTGGCCCACGCCCCAGAAGCCATTATGGAGAATCTGTGATCCTAAACAGTGCCAAGGGCCTGAATAAACAAAGCCACACACAGAGGCATTGGACTTTTTTTCAAATGTCTATAGCTGCTACTATGATCAGTGAATTAGAAAATTTTAAATGTTCAAGAATTCACAGTCATTTTCTGCTTTCTGTCTTTGCTCAACTAAGAGAGATACTCAAGAAAACATGAGGGGTGTTCTACACAATGCCTGACATTAAAAAGAATTCCCCAATCACAAAGGTGAGGCGGTCTATGCCACATCCCTGATGCTGACCCCAAACATCATCCAGTGCCGTAGAATTCTGGGGCGCTGGTCTTTTGCGTAGTGTCTAGAAAACTCAACACTTCTCATCATCAATAGAAGGATACAGATGCAAAGGACTTTAGGATGGTAGTCAGTGGCTATTAAAAGAATAAAAACAGTGTTGAATTATCCTTACTCTGTTTCACACTGAACCAAACAGGAAGCCCATATGATCATGGCTCCTAGATAGTGTGGTAAGTTCCAGAAAAGGCACAGGTAAAGGATGGATAGACCAAAGCACATTATAATCACTGCACGTGGAAGACCCAGATCTGCACTGTGGGGATGCTCACTGTGCAGACCCTCCTGCCAGATGCTGCAGTCTAGGGACTGTCTTCCATGTCCTGGTGGGGTGAGCCCACAGAGTCTCCTTTATTAAACACACTGCTTTGTTCTCCCAATGTCTGTGCAGACGGAGCAGCGTGGGGTTAGCATCGCCTGTTACTGCCAGCATACTTCAGTCAAGCAGTTTCCCATACACGTCTGGAAGCTTCCTGAGAGGAGGGATGGAATCCCACTTATCTTCATCTCCCTGGCACTGCCCCTGGCTCATGGAAGCAAGATGGCTGTTGAATAGATTAGGGAACAGGGTGCACCACTGCTGGGTAAGTAGCGGGAGCAGTGGTGCAGGCCAGGAGGCCAAGAGCACAGATCTGCAGCAGGGCTGCGCAGCAGAATCGCAATGGCTGCCAGAGAGAAAGAGGGAGCCCAACCTTAGGTGCTTTCCAAGAACGGTTAAGGCCCCAAAGGCTGGAACCACAGTTCACACCATGGCTTTTCCGTGGAGCCTGTGCCAGCTTACCCAGATCCCATTGCTGTAATGTGTCACAAAGCCATGAGGCATGTGTAAGGGACAATCACTTCACAAGGTGGGGCAAAATCTCCTGCCATTGACACAACAAGGGACTCCCCCCTCCATGAATACAGACACATGGACATACACATGCTCAAAGGCATCCAAAAACCAGAAGGTTAAACTAGCACTTGCAGAAGGAATACATCCCCTGGACTGCAGGAAACAGAACTCACCATTGTCCAACCCTTTAAATGTCTTTGTCCTGTAAGGATGTGCTCAGGCTCCACCTCGCACACGGCTGTCCTGATCTTTCTGGCCACAGTGCTCTGTCACTTTCATGAACCAACTTGGTCATCAGTCTGTGCTGTTCACTGGCTTCCATTTTTAGGAGGAGGCACTAGACCAAGTAAAGTAAAAGGAGCACAGGCCTAAGAACTGGAAAAGCTGATTCGAGTCATATGACTCCCTCAGTCTTAGGGGCTTCTTCTATGAAATGGAGGTGAAAGAGCCACCACACAGCTCTCACAGGGTCATTTGACAGTCACAGTAAAAATGAATGTACAGTTCACCATTACATTTGGTTTCTACAGCTGCTGTACCCATCACCACAAGCTCGGTGGCTTAAAACAACAAAAATACACTCTCTCCCAGCTCTGGAGACCGCAAGTCCAAAACCAGCATCAATAGGCTAAAAGCAAGGAGTCAGCAGGCCATGTTTCCTCCAGAGACGCAGGGAGAGAATCTGTCCCTTTTTCCTGGGAGCTCCATCCACCATGTGTCAAATCTCCCCTGGTCTCCTATAAGGAGACTTGTGATTGGATTTGAGAACCACTGGGATAATCCAACATACCTTCCTTAATCTCAAAATCCTTAATCACATATGCAAAGACCATTTTTCCCACTGAGATAGTGCTTACAAATTCCAGGGATTAGGATTTGATAGCTTTGGGGCCAACATTCTATTACACCCATCAATTACACTGAATGTTAATGTGCAATTTCTACTCTGTATTCCCTTCTTAATTCCCATCACAGTTAGAACAGAAATTCTTTTGAGGATAAGAACTACTCTGCAAGTCCCACGAAGGTGTTTTAAGGTATGATTTACTTATTTGTTCATTTAGAAAATAAAACCTTTATTCTATTCAATTTTTAGTTCCCAGCATTAGAGCCCATGTAAAAACTCTAACATAGTGTTGTGTTTCATTTTTTTAAATTCCAAAATAGCCAGACCTTCTGTGCAGAGAAGCTGGAGAAGAAACTGCATCACAAATGCTTCCACTGTCATTGCCAAGTGCCTTGCAGTGAGTGTCATGTGTGATGCACTGTTAGTAATAGTTGCAAATATGACCAGAATCCAAAGGCAGGAAAACCACTAGGAGTAAAATTGCAGTGAACTCCAGATGGATGAGAATGAAGCCCCTGCAGCCTGATTCATCCCAGTGTCAAGAAATAGGAGAGGAGTAGCTCATCTGGAAGAGCCTGATACAGCCTCAAGATGGGGAAAAACACATTCATTCATTTTTCCAAGCATTTGTTAAGAATGTATTGTGTACCAGACAGCAGGGACCCAGTGGTGAACCGAATAGCAGAGCCTTGCCAGTGTGAGGGTTTCCTTCTAGTCAGGTAAGATTAACAAACAAACAAACGTACATGTTATATACCCAGTGGGAATATGGACCACAGGAAACATTACACAACGTGTTTAAAAATGGGTGCTGGGGGCCCTTTTAATGGGCCTGGGGAAGGCCTGTGGGGCAGTCACATTTAGTACAGACATTGAAGAAGGGAGGAAGAGGTCAGGTGACTGGGGATCAGGAGGAAGAGTGTTCCTCTGGCCGCTCTGCACAACCAGGACATCACGCTGTGCCGGAGCAAGCAGCAGCGCCAAGACGAATAGGGTTGTGTCAAAAGAACCAAGGAGTCTGCCTGAAAGGCTTCCCAACGTAAAGCTATCTAACCAGTTAGGTATTTGGGACAATCTAACCAACAAATAGAAGATCACAGATTATGAGACACCAAGTGTATATTTGTTTTCTATTTTATTCTTTTCAAAAATGCATGAATTAACAGTAATGCTCCTAAAAATGGAGGGAGTGGCGGGGTGAAAACTATTCTCTAACTGAAAAACAGCAGCTAACATAGAATTAGAAAACTGTCCTTTGAGCCCTGGCAGGTGTGGCTCAGTTGGCTGGAGTTGGTTGGGCACCGCCCTGCAAACTGAAAGGCCACAGCTTTCAGTTCCCAGTGAGGGCACATGCCTGGGTAGCAAGCAGGCTTGGTCCTCAGTCTGGGTGTGTGTGAGAAGCAACTGATCGATGTTTCTCTCACATAGAAGCTTCTCTCCCTCTCTTTCTCCCTCCCTTCCCCTGGCTCTGGAATCAGTGAAAAGAAAATTTTAATTAAAAAACAGAAAACTTATTTGACACACAGCAAAATGCTTAATCCAATCATTGCCATCAGTGAATGCAAAGACCATTGGATGAAAGCTTGTTGAGAAGATATTCATGTGGACTCAAATGTCACCCCAGATTACGTCACAAAGCAAGAGCGGTGGGCAGCACCACGAGAGACAAATGTGGCGAACACTCGAGTTTGGGCTTCCCGATGTAATGCTATGGGGAAGGCTTGTTCTTGGCTAATATGTTTAAACCCAATCTAATGATGAAGAAGCCATCAGATGAACTGAGATTGTGAGACAGTCAATGAAACAATTGTCCTGTGTTCTGAAAGAATGTCAATGTTATGAACAGTGCCCCTCAAATGGTGAAACTATTCTAAAAGAAAACAAGAGATATGAAAGCTTCATAGAATACGGAATCTTTAATTAGATCCTGGACTTCAGAAACAAAAACTATGAAGAGCTATTTTGGGACAATCAGAGAAATTTGGCGTGGACTGCATATCAGATATTTTATCGTGGTCGACTTGGGAATAGAATAATGGTGTAATAATACTATAATCATGAAGAAAACATACTGGTGCTTAGGAGATAAATGTTGAAATACTTAGGGAATGTCTAAATGTCTACACACTGTTCTCAAATGGTTCAGCAAAAATGTTTTGTTGAACACAGACCAGGGCTGGCCGGGAAGGAGGCAGGCATCAACTGGTACGCAGAAGGTCAGCGTGGGGGGTGACTTTACTATTCCACCAACTTTTTGTAAGTTTAGAATTTATTTTTTTCTATCACCAGCTATCCCCTCACAGCCTCTTCTACCTACACCTAGATTTTTTTT